>VSMD01077154.1:0-54761 GCA_008750895.1 Mirza zaza | reverse complement strand
TGTGTGATTTTCATAAAAAAGCGTGGTTTGTTTTGAGTTGTAAATGTTTCACTTTTTGAGTTTTTCCAGAGAAGAGCACTCCCATTTGGACTTGGATTCATGATAACAGAACACTTTGCTCACAATTTTTGACACCTCTGATGACTGAAAGAAATTTAACAGGCTTGCTTTTGGCCCTGTGCATGTTCAACCTTGTTTTTCCCCCTCTACCTTCACGTTTGAGGTGTTAGGGCTGTAGCAAGTCTGCTCACGCTGCCGTAACAAAGTACCACGGACTAGGTGGCTCATGCAACAGAAATTCATTTCCTCACAGTTCTGGAGGCTGCAAGTCTGAGATGAAGGTGTTGGCAGTTGGTTTCTCCTGAGGCCTCCTTGGCTTGCAAGTGGCTGGCCACCTTCTCGCTGTGGCCTCACCTGGCCTTCGTTTCTGTGGGGGTGCGTCCCGTGTCTCTTCTTATAAGGAAAGACACCAGTCCTACTGTGTGAGGGTCCACTCTTATGACCTCCTAACGGCCCTGTCTACAAATACAGTCTCCTTGGGGGTTAGAGCTTCAACCTATGAATTTTGGGGGCACATGATCTGGTCCATAACAGGGGCCATAGGTGATACTGGGGTGGAGTCTGACCTCTGGCCCAGCACTTTTGTGTCATGATGTTGGACTAGGTGTTGCAGTGGGTGGTAGGGAAGTCCAGGAAGCATTCTGATACTGACAGGGCTACCAGTAACTTAATTAAACTTGGAAGTGACTGTGAGACACTTACAACTCCTCAAACCTTAGCTATCAAACCAAACCACCTGTTTCTCCTATTCAATGCCCCACCCTCCCTTAGGTCCCTCAAATGTCTGCAGCAATGCCATCACCACCTGACACGAGGAAAAGTGACATGGGGACAAATCAGAGTAGGAGGAGAGAATAGTCTTCACTAATATAGGTTAAACATCTTCTATAGATTTTCCTCATGCCGTGGTGCTGCAGGATGCATCCCAGAGCCTGCTAGGGTCCCTGCAAGTGTGGGGCCCTGAAGCTTAAATTTTATTAGTTTCATGGTAAATCCGTCCCCAAGAACTCACTCACTTTTGATGCCAACTTTGGGAATGTTGCAAAACATACCCAACTAACCATTCTCTGACCCCTCCATTGGGCTCCTAGGGGTTAAAAGGTATTCTACTTACTCTATAGGATTTTTTTCCAAATCACTAATATTTATCCCACAGGGTTTTTCTTTTTTAAATTAAACTTTTGTTTTGAGACCACTGTGCTTTCACATGCAGTTGTAAGAAATCATATAGAAAGATCCCATGTGCCTCTTAGTCTTTTCCTTCAGTGACAGCATCTTGCACAACTATAGTACGATGTCACGACTAGGATATGGATATCGATACAGTAAAGTTACAGAAAATTTCCATCACGTTGCTCTTTTGTAACCACTCCTCCCTCCCTCCCACCCCAACTTTCCTTAATCCCAGGCAACCTCTAAGCTATTCTCCATCTCTTAAAGTTTGTTATTTTGAGAATGTTATATAAATGGAATCGTACAGCATGCAAACTTTTGAGGTGGGTTTTTTTCCACTCATCATAATTCCTGGAGTTTCACCCAGGGTGTCTGCTGCCTTCTAGCTACCATTTAGAGTCCTCTGATGTTTGTTTTATATATAACACCCAGGTTTTTTTAGTTGTACTGAGTGGGAAAAATCAGGAAAAGGGCATCTATTCCGTTTCCTTGGAAGCAGAAACCCAACAGGCAGGATTTGGTCCTAGATGTGATATTTGCTTATGCACAGGCCATGACAGTGACGTAGGACAGCTGCCTGGCCGAGAGCAAAGACAGAATTGGTGACATGTGAGAAAATGTATGTCCTAGAATGAAATGGAGTGTATTATATCATCTGTGATGTAGTATTTTCCTATAAGGTGGAGCCTTTGGGAAGTGATCAAGTCATGAGGGTGGAGTCCTCATGAATGTGATTCGTGCCCTTATGAAAAAGGCTAGAGGGAGCTTCCTTGCCCCTTCCTACTACTCGAGGAGACAGAAGGTGCTGTCTTTGAAGCAGAGAGTGAGTTCTCACCAGACGTCAAGTCTGCTGGTGGCTTGACCTTGGACTTCTCAGTGTCCAGAACCATGAGCAGCAAGTTTGTTTTTGTGACTTACTTGGTCTAGGGTGCTTTGTTACAGCAGCTGTCATGACCACAACGAGGGTCATCTCTCAGTTATCCGTACTTGATGGCTCATTAGCATTCTGATCTCCTCATGCCTACATCCAAGTCTGAATATATTAGTCTCATGAAGAAGCTAAGCTTTGCTAACCTTTAACAAAATGATTGACAGGTTTGTGTACGTAGCTTGTGTCACAGGTTGGGTTTCCTGGGAAGCAGACTCTGAGAAGGAGCTGAGGATGCAGGAAGTTTACCAGAGAGTGTTCTGGGCATTGACATCTGTGGGAGGGACAGGATGGGGCAGAGGCCCTATGACAGCCTGGGCCAAGCCCCCATGGAGCTCGGGAGCTAGGAGGACCCTTTAGAATTGTCTGGAGCTTGGCCCAGGTGGCCAGGCCTTTGTACACCTGCACGTGGGGTGTCCTGGGGAGGGACTGACCACCCAGGGCTGTCTGCCCACAGTGCTCCAAGCGGCTGGGCCACAAGTTCTTCATTGAAGGGGGCTATGGGTGGCACCGGGCAGTGTGTTACTAAATATAAACTTATAAAGATACATTCTCAGAAATGTTTTGCCGTGAAGGGTGCATAAACAAGAGAGCTGGACAACAACTATTGTAGAAGGCCAAGATTCTTTCTGCAGGAAAATAATGCCAGTATCTCAATCAATAGTGATTCATAGTTCTGATTTGTTGCTGTGAGTTTTTTGGTCTTTAAGTTAGTTTTCACCCCAAAAGGGATGATTTACATTTATTTTGGAGTTTTAAATTGACATTCAATTTATTCAAATAATAAATTGAAAAGTCTTATTTTCCTTAAGCCTATATAAGTCCCACTTATAAATCTCATTGTTCCTTTTATAAATCCAGTGAATTTCAGCAATCCTATTCAAGGGTGCTTTTATTAGTGTTCCAGCTGAACAGACAAAACTACCTTAAATAATCAGGCCCATTTACAACTTGGTTAATTAAATTCCTTTAAGCATTTTTACAGCATTTATAAATATAATATATTTGATTTCTCCTCTGTAGGTAATGCAATAAATTAAACTTATGAATATAGTAAATTTCAAATTCTCTTAAGCATCCAATGCTGTTTATAAACCTAGCCAAATTCTCTTAAGCTTTTCAGCTTAAAATCTCAAGTTAAAAATGTTAATAAATGGCACATGTTAATGGAATCACAAAGCTAATCTGTTGGCTTTGATAGGCTAAGTTATCCCCAAACACTTTAAATACCAAACATACACAGAGTATTCTTCAGGGTAACATTCAAGCGTTGGTCTCCTAACTGGCTGTGGGCTTTCTTGTTTGGCTATTGAAAGCTCTCAGGCTCTTTTGGGCAAATAACCATGGCGCAACCAGGTCATAGGGAGAGTGGGTCGCAAACCAAACTCTCCTCTCTGTCTGGATATAAAGATAAACAAATACTTTTTGTCAAGCCTGTGAGCTCAATGAAATCCCTATTCTCTTTTTTTTTTTAAATTAATTAGATTTTAAAAATTAACAGATGTTATATATTTATAGTGTACACCATGATAAATGTGTACACATTGTGGAATGGTTAAACTGAGCTGATTAACATCTGCATTAACTCAGATACTGATCACTGTTGGGGTGTCCTCTTCCTTGCGGGTGGTCTGAACTTTGCACGGAGGTTCACCTGAGGCAGATATGATGGTGTCCACAGGCCAGCCTCACCCAACACAATGGCTGGACGTGGACTTTCAAGACATCAAATGATGAGGGGCATCATTTCCTGGGCTCTTCTCTGTCTTGTTCAGAAAGTATGAGGATTCAAGTGACACAACTTGAATACCATTAAGTTTACCAATATAAATATTTTTCTGATCCTCAGTGGATTGATTAGGAAAACTTTTGGTGTTGATGGAGATTCGGGTGGCTGAAGCTCCTACCACAGCCATCTCTGGTGTGTGGGCTTGGTGGGGAGGGTGACAGTGCTGACCGCCAGCTGTGCCTGGCTGTGCCTAACGTGTAACTTACCCCGACATGTCACAGCATCACACTGTGTGCACTGATGTGTTTTAATGTAGATCACACACGCTTCATAACGCCTTTCAAGGGTTAGATGCTCCTCCCTGAAAGAGTACCATTCCAGGTACATTGGGCTCTCATCCTAAACAGAATGGTGTTCCTTCTAGAGAATCTGATATGGGATACATGCCCTCCATGCCCAGGGCTGCTTGTGCTTGAGAGGGACACACTGGGTATTTTCATGGTGTCTACAGGAGACTGCTGGGACTCCCAGACCACACCCTCCAAAGGGACGGTCTTGCAGACCATGTCCATGGGGTTCTGGTTAATTCTCAGCAATTATTGAGCTAACTATGAGTTGGGTGGAGCCTTCAACCTCATGGAGACCCCACTAACTTCCTTTCCTACTTGGTTAGATTTTTCATGTCTTTAGTTCTCTTAAAGCCTTCTAGTGGTTTCCACTTTCCTTAGCAGAATTAGCTAAGGAAATTCTTTGCCACTTGAGATGGCAAAGAATCTCACTTCACTGCCTGGAAGCAAACCTCCTTCAGAAATTCTGTTTTTGCTCTTTTAGTCTTTAATGTTGATTGTGAAATATTGATTTATATAGAGGATATATATATATATATAGTGTACATATATGTTATAAAGCATGAAAATACTATTAACACCTGGTATAATGGGCAGAGAGAACAGTGACTGTCTTAATTGAATCATGGCTCCATCATTTACTGGTGTAACCTAGCAAGTTCCTTAGCCTCTCTCTGCCTCTGTTCTCCCATTTTTAAAATGTGGATAATCATAGAAACTATGTTAACTGTGATCATTAAAGGAATTAACACATGTAAAGCACTTAAAACAGCGCCTGGTGCAGTGAGCATGGTACAGATGCTAGTCACATGGGTCTGGTGGGCGGCTGAGGGGATGACAGGGAGACACTGGCCAAGGGGTGCAGGGTTACACTTCAATAGGAGGAGTAAGTCCTGGTGTTCCAGGCCACATTAGGATGACTATCATACATGATGTCACAGTGTATATTTCAAAATAACTGGAAGAGAGGATTTTGAATGTTCTCACCACAAAGAAGTGATAGATGTTTGAGGTGATGGATATGCTGAATACCATGATTTGAATATTATTAATACAGATTGTATACCTGCATCAAAAATCACGCTGTACTCCATGAATATATGTCAATTAGAAACAAAAACACAACACTCTCAGAAACAGCGCTAGTCATTGTTATTTGTCCAGGTGTAATACATGGAAGAGAACTTTCCAGAGAGGCAGGGCAATTAACCGTCTGTGGGAATCTAGGGCAGGCCATTTTGCTCTCTGGGATTCTGTTGACTGTGGAATTAGGAGGCAGACGAATGTTCTCCAAGTGCCTCCTCATTCATTCCAGTGACTGGCCTAGAGGCCCTTGGCGCACCCTGCCATTTCCCTCGATGCAGGTGTTGGAAAGAAGCCACGGGGGGTGCCTATCAATAGACTTTCTGCTCAGAATGTCCCCAAACAGGACTGGCCCCGACAATACAGGCCACATCGGTTGTGGCCAGGGCTCCTTAAAGTGGGGCACAGAAAGCCATGAGGGGTCTTGGAGGATGCAGCAGTGACAGTGAAAAGACCCAGCTCAAGGCGGGATGCTTAGTCTCCTGTGTGCCCTGGACCCCTTGGCTATGTGACAATGGCCATGGACCCTTTTTCCAAATAATGCTCATAAATGCATAGCATACAATACATAGGAGTACTAAGGAAATCAATTAAAATATAATTACCAAATATATATGTATCTCAAAATGGAGACTTAGTGATATATGGGCTTTGTTACCATATTAAACAGCAAGCTCTTGTGGCAGATCTAACAGCTGTCTAGATTTTGAAATGGGGATGAGAATAAATAATTGGGATACCTGCAAAACCTTAATGTGATATGGAAATATCCGTGATTTCTTTTGGCCGTAAAGTCTCTGAGACTACTGCAGTTTGTGGCCTGCATTCATAGTTGAAGGAAATACTAAATTTAAGTTAGAGGTTAGTGAAAATAAAGACGTCATTTTTTTTCCCCATCCAAGTTTATGGATCCCCATGAATTCATGCCACCCAAATAATGCGCACGATTCTATGACCCAAGGCAGATGCACAATAATATATAGGTGGCGAGGTGTGCCAGAGGCAGGGAGAGGAGGTTTACCAGACAACAACCCACCGTCTTTCTTATCTGTCAGCGGGGAGGCTTCCCAGAGTGTGTGGAAATGAGAAAATGCTTCTCAAAAGGGCAAAATGTTTATTGTAGAGGCCCCTTTTATGGTGTAAGGGATGGGGACGCAGCATGACATTGCATTCTCATGTCCATGAGATAGGCGAGGATGGACGTGGTTCATTTTTGGCCTGGATTCCCTTCAAAGATGCCTGCAGACAGGAGTGTGAATTTCCTGGGATAGCGGAGCGGGGTTGGGTATGGGAAAGTGCTGGCTCGTCACCCACAGTGCGGTGGCCCCTCGGGGTGATTTAATGCAGCTGTCGATGGCACAGTGAAGATTTATGCAGATAATCATCCCCTCGGTGGGAATGATAAGTTATCGCCTTTATTATTTGCATATAGAAAGGTCCTTCGTGAATTCAGTGGGTTCTCACAATTCAACCCTGTGCTCGAGCAGAAGGTGAACAGTTCTTAGATTTAATTAAAGACTACAAGAAAGGTAAATTTGTGGAGTAGAAAACATCAATCGTAAACCACGTATTAAGTAAGGCTAAAGGAAAAAAGGACGACATTTGTTTTCTAACGTAGCCAAACACGACGCAGACACAGTAATCTCTGAAGTTGTAATGAGAGCAGCGAGGATAGTCTAGGATGTTTGCACGGGGCAGTCATTTCTGGAATAATTTACAGCCGTTGCAAGACAGGACCAGTAGAAGCCAGCCCATGGGACCCTGACTCCTGAGGTGCTGTGGATCAATGCAAAGAACTGTGCATCTCTATCTGCGTATATTCTGTATTTTTTCAATTATGTGGGAGTTTTCACTGAATTTCTTGGTATTCAAAAAGGATCCTTAAAAAAGTGAGGAGCCATTGCTGTAGAAGATATGCAATTACTTCGGTGGAAATGTGATTTCAAATTGATTCTCAGCAGACTTCAAGAAACATCAGCCTGCTCACCTCCTCATGTGACACATTTCAGAGGTTTGGCTTTTATGGAACAGCATACTCAGTTTCATACACAAAACTTCATTTTCTCAACTTTTTCATTTCTGTACTAATCAGTCCTTGTTATGAAACACTAGACTCTCAGTTTGTAAGTTTCTATTTCAATGTTATTTTAAAACTTGCACTCCTAGAGGAGCTTGGGTTTGTAGCTAAACACTGCCTATGAAAGAAGTTTTAGGCTTCGATAATTTCTCAGGGAACCACTGCCTTTAAATTTGAGTTCAAATTACATAAAACGAAGGAAGAAATTTAATGGAGACTTTTGCTCATATTCAGGCCATATAAGATGATAGGGAACTTGATTGGAGGGAAATAGGCACCTTGGGTCATGTTTTTGGTGAGGTGATTCTTTTACATGGGGATATATATATTTTTTTTCTTCTTTGAACTGGTGGAATTTAGGGGTCTGATGGAATTCTAGAACGTTGCTAAGAGGCAAATGAAGGACAGTAGTTTTAATTAGTTGTCTTATCTACCATGAGAGGTTTCTGACTGCAGTGCAGAAAATCATCCAGTGGCTGGGGGTGGAAACCCAATTGCCAAAGGGACATTGAGGACATGGAGCAGTTCGAAAGTCCCCAACTTCTTCTAGCAGTAGCTGAGTTGGGAGTTGCAAGTAAGAACTCAGAATGTTCAAAAGTAGTGTTCTCCATCTTATATTTTCCTGGTTAGAGCTGGAACCCATACCACTAAGTGAAGTATCCCAAGAATGGAAAAACAAGCACCACATATATTCACCAGCAAACTGGTATTAACTGAGCAGCACCTAAGTGGACACATAGGTACTACAGTAATAGGGTATTGGGCAGGGGGGTGGGGGGAGGGGAGCGGGTATATACATACATAATGAGTGAGATGTGCACCATCTGGGGGATGGTCATGCTGGAAACTCAGACTTGTGGGGGGAGGGGGGAAAGGGCATTTATTGAAACCTTAAAATTTGTACCCCCATAATATGCTGAAAAAAAAAAAGTAGTGTTCTCTTTAAGTTTAGAGATCAATTTGATCTCTTCTGATTGATTAAGGATAAAGGACAGCTAACGGTTAATCTTCAAGATACTGATTTTACCCAGATAGTTGCCAACAACATGCAAGCACAGAGATCTAACTGGAGAACCATAACATTGAAATATGCTTGCAGCTAAATGTGTTCCCTGCCCCGCACATCTCTGCTGTTCTACTGGTAAGAATTCTTGTAAGAATTCTACAAGAGAGGGTTACGCCTTCCTGATAGTTGTTTAGAATCTGCCCCAGAGTTGCAAGAGGAGGCTATAAACGTGAGCTTTGGGACAAGCTGTTAGAGTCCAGGCAGGATCTTGCCATCTGGAAGGAGGAGTTCACTGTGCAGGAGTACCCAGCAGGTAAGCTCAGGGAGGATTAAGATGTGGGCTTTCAGAATTGGCTTTCTTGAGGAATCATTCAGCAAGCTAGCTGCTATTTTGGCCCCTGCAACTTCTAAACAGAACAAGCAAATTTAGCTGGCTCCTGGGTGGCGGCCGTGTGGCCGGGTTCGGCTGGGAGAGCCGGTGGTGGCGGTCGTCTCTGTAGAGGAACAGCTATCCATCTACCTCCCTAGCAGAGGACAATCCTTCTCAACGTAGCTGATTTGCATGACTATTTTTTTTAATGCTCATTGAGCTGTTTCAATACAGAAACTAAAGCGGGGAAGTGCGTTTGCCTCCGTTTCTGGTGAATCTCATCGACAGCAGGGTTCTCCACTCCAGCATAGCTGGCAGTTTGGTTGGAGCATTCTTGCTTGTGGGAGGCTGTCCTGTGTGTTGTAGGGTGTTTAGCAGCATCCCTGGCTTCTGCTTACTACTATCTCCAACGTGTGACAAGAAAATATCTCCATGTGCTGCCAGATATATCTTAGGGGGCAAAATTGCCCCTGGTTGAGAACTCCTGGTCTACAGCATCCATCATCTCTTTAGCCACATGGCTGTGACCAAATATTACCACTGAGTGCCCACAGATTTTCCTAATTGCAGACAAAATCTTAAAGGTCATTCGTATGCTGGGACATAACTCCAGGCTCATGGGTGAGTAATCTCTGTTCAGCAAAATACAGAGATGGGAGTGCTTTGTTGTTTTCTAAAACTTGCCTTTTTGACTCTTCTTCCCCAGACAGGGGGTACGGGGAGCCACAAGGTTGCCAGCTCATAGACTGTCAGTCAGTTATGGTAAAGTAATCCAAGTCCCGTGATTTTCATATTAATCTAATTGTTAGAAATCTCAGACTCATTCGGGTAAGTATCTAATCCCATTCAGGTCCTGTTGTCCACATAGAAGAGTGGGATACGGACTTTCTCTGTGTCTCTCTCCATCTCTGACTCTTCTTATTGCCCCAGGTGACTAAGCCTGGTCCAGGTGGTGTGAAGAGAAGGAGAGTTGGGCTGGGATGGGAGGAGCAAAGAAATCCTCGGTAGACAAACACGTGGTGTTTGTTTAAAAGTTAATGTCACCGTATTTCCTTTTTTGGTTTTTATTTCCTTTGGTTGAGTGATTTAAAAACTTGGTCAAAAACACATAACTTAAAATTTACCATTTTAACCATTTTTAAGCATATAGTTCAGTAGCGTTAAGTATATTCACATTGCTGTTTGGCCAGTCTCCAGAACTCTTTTCTCTTGCAAAACTGAAACTCTGTCCCTACTAAACAGCTCCCTGTTCTCTCCTTCCTACAGCGACTGGCAACCTGATTCTACCTTCTGTCTTTGTGAATTTGACTATTCTTGACACCTCATATAAGTGGAATCATGCAGTATTTGTCATTTTGTGACTACCTTATTTCACTTAGCATAATGTCCGTCACTTTCATCCACAGTGTAGAATATTCCATTGTATGTTTACACCACATATTTGTTTATCCATTCATCTATTGATAGACAGTTGGGTTGCTTCCACCTTTTGGCTGTTGTAAATAATGCTGTTATGAACATGGGTGTACAAACATCTCTTCGAGACTCTGCTTTCAATTCTTTTGGATCTATACCCAGAAGCGAAATTTCTGGATCATGTGGTAGGAACTCCCACACTGTTTTCCTTAGTGGCTGTGCCATTTTACATTCCCACCAATAGGGCATAAGTGCTCCAATTTCATTCTTGGCCATTTGTCTATCTTCTTTGGATAAATGTCTATTCATGTCTTTTGTTCATTTTTTAATTGGGTTTTTTTAATTGTTGATGGTGATATTTTCTCTTTTTATTAAAAATCAAAAGCATCCAGTGGCTTTTGGACAGCTTATGACTCATCAGGGAGAGATCTATTCATCCAGGTTGGTTGTGATGATTCAAAAAGGTCAACAGATTAGCAAAAATGTCATTACAACACCATATGAGGCTGACATCATACCTTTTATAACTAGCCTGAGAAAAGTCTTGGTTCTTCTCACAGAGGGTATTTCAGAGCCAGCCTCTACTCCGTACAACTCCGAGTCCTTGTCTGGAGCAAGCCCCGATTTCTGGTATCTCAGAGGCAGACTTGAGTTTCTCTAGATTTAAGGTCTTGAGAACTGAGGAGCTATGAGGCCACGGGGCCGCTTACTTTTTGCCTGACTATTCCTCAAGGTACCAGAACAGAAGGACTCATTAGGTACATTCTTTGTGTAGAGGGGTTTTCAATGAGGAACAAACATAGGTTAATTAAAAACAGATCTTGCTAAACAAAGGTAATTGTTTCCTTGATTATAATTACTGATTTTGTGGCAAGAGCGAAATGAGAGAAGAGGCCTTAATTTAGGTAGCAGCTTGACATTACGCTACTTGATAATGTTCCTCAAAAACAATGAATTTGGAATTACAAACTCGGAAGTACGAAAAAGTTTCCAGAAGATGTGTTCACTCTTGATGAACAGCAAGCAGTGCTGGTGTCTTGGTGGGCGACAACATTGGAAAACTGGAACAAATACCCGGGGGAACTTTACACTGCTTCTACTCACCAATTCTGCTAATCTACTCACATGCGCACTTTCCCAGCCGGCTCTTTAGGGGACAGAGTTCGTCTTCTTGACCTTGCATTTTTATAATGCTCACAAATACATGACACGCAAATATTTGTTGAAAGAAGGAGTGAGTGAAGTATGAGGGCAGGCTCTGTTCAGTCAAGGTCAAGGCTCTAAGCAATCGTCAGGTCTATGTAAAGCAGAGACACAGGAAAAGTTCCATTTCCATGTCCTTTATGATGCCGCCCTTACCTCATAAGGAAAAGGGGTCACCTGGGCCCAGTGATCCTCCCGAAAGCGCCATGCCATGCTCAGTCTTCTACCATAGTGTCCTCACCTCTCTCTCCTGTTCCTGCAGGCTCGTGAATACACAGAGGCAGTAAGCATATCTGAGAGTAACATGAAATAATAATCCGGCCCGCCAGACATGGTTTCTAATCTTTAGGTAATGTCTGCTCCAGGAGAGTCAGCCTTCCCAGTGCCCATGTGCCTCATGACACAGGGCCACCTCTCGTTCTTCAGGGACATCTGCCGCCTTGAAGCCTGGAGCTACAGGGCAAAGTCACGGGAGAGAGGAAGTGTCTCCTCTTCTGCCAACTGGAGGCTCATATTTTGAGGGGCTCAGTTATTTTTTCCCTTTAGAGGATTCAAACATTCTCTTAAGTGACCAACACTAGAAAAGACCTTTCTTATAGGGGCCATCTGTCTACCATTAGCAGGTAAGTTATCAGAAGGACATCACCATTCACAAAAGAGAAATATGCACAGCGTGCACTTTCAACAGCGGCGATACTTCCCCCAAGAAGGCAAAAACTGGTTCGTGGAGGAGGGCAGGGAGTGAAAAAAAAAATCTTAGCTAATACAATGGTTTGTGGCTCTCTGAAGGGCCACAGTGCTTAAACAGAAACAAAGCATCATCTGCGCCATTCAGATTCCACGGGTAGAGGTGATTAGGAAAAGCTGAGAAGGACTCCAAGTGGAGGATGAAGATGATGAAAATGAGGTTGGGAAACACTGATGTGTGTTAAGCGAGGTCCTTTTATTCACCAAATTGCAAGGCCCAGCTCGCATTCAGACTCCGCTAGGGTGCTTTCCTTCTGCTCCTATCTGTGGGGACGTCTCCTGAGCCTCCGTGCAACCTCTGCTGAGAGCTCAGAGGACTGGGTTCAGGCTACACGCCAGGACCTCGGGGAGGCTGTGGGTTCCAGAGGGGGCAGGAGTCGGATATCCTGCAGGCAGCTGGGGCAGGGGCCAGGAGGAGACCGCCGGCAGGTTAAGAAAGCCACAAGAATGTGCATATGCTCGGCTAAGATAAATGTAGCCAACAGGGACCCTTTAGTTATCCCACTTTGACCGTGACATCCCTACGTGAAGCAGAAGGGGAAGTCCTTTAATTGGAGCGTGTGTACAGTTGAGGGGACAGTGTCCCTAAGTGCACCAGCCTCATTAGCATGACAAAACACACTCACTGGCCATGACAGTTTATAAATACCATGGCAACCCCTGGGAATTACCCTGTATAGACCCAAGCAGGGAAGGACCCTCAGTTCCAGGAACTCTCCACCCCTTTCCCAGAAAATCCATGAATATTCCACCCCCAGTTTAACATAGCCCTAAGGCTTATTGTAAAAGAACGAATCCTGACCCAGGACGGTACTGATCCTTCTCGGATCAGTCTGCTCTTTTACCTTTCCTTTAAGAGGGTACTCAGCTCGAGGGAGCAGTCACGTGGGACATGCGTGGGAAGCAAGGAGGGCTTCGCCACAGATGCCCGTGGGTGTGTTCATGTCTTTGATGCTGACATGTTGGTTGGCTTCAACGTAGAGAGTTGAAGAATCACTCATATGGGTACTTATTCAATCAGCATTTATTAAGTACCTACTGTGTGCCAGGCTTTATGCCAGGTCCCGGACACATAGCAACACGCGGTAGGACCCAGTGTGCCCCCTGGAGCTTGCATCCTAGAGGGAGAGCCAGGTAACCAACGTGGAAACAAACATTAACATAGTGGGTCATTATAAGGTTCTGCAATAAAATCAGGTTGGGTGACAGAGTGACCGAGTCCTCCTTCCAATCAGGTGATCAGGACGGGTGGTGAGCAGAGAGCATCTGGGCTGACACTGGAAGGAGGGCTATGGCTCTGGGAAGTGCGTTCCTGGCCAGGCAGCACTCCTGCAAAGGCCCTGAGCACGGAAGGGAAACATCTCTGGCTACATAACAGAGAGAGAGGTGTGGCTGAAGGAGTTCCCTGCAGCTGTGAAGGCCAGAGGTGGCAGAGGTGGTGGCCCTGGAAGGAGGTGGGTAGATTCAGGCTAAGCTTTGGAGGTAGAGCAAGTATGATTTGATGATGTTTGGAGATAATGGGTATGAGGGAAATGAAGACATTAAAGATGATTACCATGGGGCATGGGCAATATATGTAACTTTAACACTTGTACCCCCATAATATGCTAAAATTAAAAAAAAATAATAAGATTACCAGGCTTTTGACTTGGGAAACCCAGCCAGGAAGAATCACCGTTGAGATGGGGAGGGCTGGGGAGGAGTAGGTCTCCGATAATGTGCTGTTCCTATCGGTAGGTACCCGAGTGGCAATGTCAAATAAGCAGTTGCATACACAAATCAGGAGTCCTATGGAGAGATCAAGGATGGGGGTAGAAATACAGGAACCCTCATGAAGGTGATAATGCTTGTAGCCAAGGACATGAGGGTGAAATCACACCATACTGCTTGCTTTGAGAACCGCTCAGTTGCACACCTGGCATGTCCCACCTTTGTCACTGCCTAGCTTTCCTGTGGGAATGACTTCTGTATGGATCAGGCAGATTATAAATTACTTATGGTTAACGGCGAATTCTCTTTCGTCTTTGTATCTTTCACAGAAAATTTAGGAGCGTGATAACATGTAGGAACTCTTTCACTTTTTACTATTGTTGAGAGAGAAACCTGACTCCTTTTTCATTCACTCTGGCTTCGCATTAGGTGGAAGTCATCCAGGCTTTCTTCCCTCTTCAGGGAAACCTCCACCTCTCCCTTCAAGAGTTGCCATAGAAAAACAAGAATTTGGTGTATTCTATTACTTTTCTTTTAAAAATTAATTTTATTGTATGTATTTAAAATATACAATGTGGCCAGGCATGGTGGCTCAGCCTGTAATCCTAGCACTCTGGGAGGCCAAGGCAGGACAATCACTTGAGCTCAGGAGTTCAAGACCAGCCTGAGCAAGAGCAAGACCCTATATCTACTAAAAATAGAAAAATCAGATGGGTGTGGTGGCTCCCACCTGTAGTCCCAGCTACTCAGGAGGCTGAGGCAGGAGGATAGCTTGAACTCAGGATTTTGAGGTTGCTGTGAGCTATGATGACGATGATGCCACTGCACTCTACCTAGGGTGACAGAGTGAGACTCTGTCTTAAAAAGAGAAAATATACAACACCATGTTGTGTGTGTGTGTGTGTGTGTGTGTGTATAGTAAATTTACTATATATATATAGTAAATGGTTACTATAGTGGAACAAAGTAACATATCCATTATTTCACATAATTATCCATATTCTGCTCCTGCCCCCACCCCCACGGTGACAAGAGCAGCTATAATGTACTCATTTAGCAAATATCCTGAATACAATACACTATTGTTAACTGTACTCCTCATTGTTGTACATTAGATCTTCTGACTGGTCATCCTATACATTTGCTACTTTGTATCCTTTGAGCTACGTCTCCCCACTTCCTCACCCACATCCTGACCCCAACTCTGGTAACCACTATTACCAACTGTCTGTATTTGAACTCTTTTTTTTTTTTTAAAGATTCCACATGTATGTGAGATCATGCAGTATTTTTCTTCCTGTGTCTGCCTCACTGCACTTAGCTTAATAATCAGACCTCCAATATTTTCTTACCTGAAGCAAAACAAAAATAAAACCTGAACAAAATAGTAATTTAAAAAAAGGCAAATGAGACTGTAAGTCTATTTAGAAAATAAACATGGAGAGGAGGACTTCTTTCTTTTGTTTCTCATATCCAAGGTGCTAACTTTTTGTTTTCTTTTGTTGGGAGCGAAATGAATGCTTCTATCCTTTCTGTTTGCTTTGAAATATTTGCTTAGCAACTTCCTAGCAGTGGTATGAAATTACAACCTCTCTCAGTCAACAAATTCTCAGGACTGCTTTCATCAGGATGTAGCGGTGGTCTTCTCCTCCTGGACCTCTGGCAGGAAAAATGAGAGAGGGGGTTGGGTAGGTTGCAGCCACTTAAGAATGAGAAAGTGTTTTTACTAGAAAATGCTCCTAAAGGCACAGGTAGGTTTTTATCGTAAAGGGTACAGCTTTTATCCAGAATATTTTGGGAATAATATAAACAGATATTTAGCAGACATGGGTGCTATTTTTACAATGGCATATGCTATTATTAAACCATTTTGGGTTAGACTTCCAGAAAAGGTAAAGCACTCAGCAGATCTTAATAAAGATGTGTAGCTTGAATCATTAACCAGTTTATTGTGCATGGTGTTCAGCAGCAAAGTTTTAGTCTTCCCTGATTGAGAGTCAAAAACAGAAGAGAAAGTCTGATGCCTAATATCATCTTTATGAAATTCTATCCTCCTAGGATGACTAGCCCTCTAGTCCCACCATTACTAAATTCCATGCATTTGATAGCACCAGTAGTTTGATGAAGTTAACTTCTCCACTTCCTAATCCCAATAACTAGGAATTAATCCTAACCAAAGATATATGTATTCACCATCAAATTGGTACTGACTGATAAACACTATGGTGGTCAAATGGTGGTGGTGTTCTCTAGGGATTAGGGGGTTGGGGGGATAGACTCACAGTTGAGGGATGAGGTGAGCATTGTGGAGGGGAAGGGCATACCTCTAACCCTTGCTAGGGAGACGCAAAGATGTAAATGTAACCAAAATGTGAAAAAGGAGGGTCTGCCATGCAGAACCAGGAGACTCAAAAGCTTATTTATTCTTATCAGATCCATGTGGTTGAGATACTAACCCAACATGGACAAAATTTCCTGATGAAGAAGAAAGAATGCTGTCTGGAGCTAAAGCATGGTCTATATTCTATAGCTGTGAATGATGGCAACTGAAATATCAATTGAATTTTCTCCCAGTGGCAGGCAGGACCATGCCTGATCTACCTGGAAGCTCTCAGAATTTGCAAGGACACTAGCACTGTTTTGGGATTATGAGAAAGCCAGTGGAAATCTCACTGGCCCACAAGTGATCCTTGCCTACTGCTCTATGCCATAGTACTCTGGTAGAGAGGGTTGGTGGGATAGAGCACATCTCACATATACTGTTTAAAAGGAACCCAAACAAATTTCTGTTATAATTACTCTCCCCTTTAAATTGTTAACACAAAATCTAGTTAGACATCTGTGTATGTTTTAAATTCATTTAAAAATACATTATTTAATCTTGAAAAATAAAGCATCCTTAAAGATAAAATATAGATTTGACTTATTTTGCAAAATTCTTTCAACACATGAAAATAAACTATTAAAAATAGTGGGAGTGAGAAAATATAAGACTAAACTAAAACACACACACACACACACACACACACACGCATGAGACGAAGCATCATGCAATAAAATAACAAACAAAAATTCCCTTAAAGAAAATTTTTAAAACTTGCCAAGAGTAATGGAATCTTCATGGTTTTAAAATAAATCAAGGTTCTTGACATAATGCTAATTTGCATAAATGTATGATTTTTTTCCCCCCAAATCCTAACAAGAAGGAAATTTGGCTTTGTTAACAGAGTAAACAAATCTACTGTATATTTCATATTTGCTGTATCCTTTCTTAAATATTTGATTTTGAAATAATCGACTTAATGCTGTCTCACTGTATGAATGACAAGACTGTAGTTGGAGGCTATAAATCTTTGCTGCGGGGCCTGTGGAGCTCACAGAGACCGAGATTCCCTGCCAGGCTACTGCAGCCCTTTTGGTTTGTCTCTGAGTGCGCCCAGTGTGTGAACAAGTCGCGAGGCGTAATGCGTGTGTATTGATAAAGCACTAGGTGTAGAGGCTCCAAGACATCAATAAACCTCACTCATGTGAACTTGCTTCTCAGCTGAATCCTACAAATAAAGATCTACTCTTCAGTTGAGTGCAAACCCAGCACAAGAGCCCATTGTCACCTTTCAGATATAGTGGCGAGGTCCCTTAGTGACTCCTGCCAGTTCAGCCTGCTAAAGACCTCCAGCCCTCCTAGGGGAAGGTCCTGATCAGGGCATGTCCAGGCCCTGGTGTAGGGAAACAGCTAGAGATAGAGACCTGAAGGCCGGGTTCTAAGTGGCTCTGACATAACTATCCGATTTTGAATGAGCCACTTAATTTCCTTGGACCTCATTTTATGAGGAAGAAATGGACTCAACTGGAATTGTGACCCCAGGGACTGGAACCTCGCAGGAAGATGATTTCCACATCCCTCTAATTTTACCCCTATTAACAAACCTAATTGACTAATCCCTTTCCTCCTGTCAAACTATCCTTCAAAATCCTGTCTCCCAAGTTCTTGGGGAGGCGGATGTGAGAAATGTCTCCTGTCTCCACACTTAGCGCTATGCGGAATAAAGACTCTTTCTCCATTGCACCAACCAAGATATTGGCATTAATAATCCCTAAATCTGAACTCTAAATATTTCTTTTTTTTTTTTTGGAGGTGATAGATTTGTTTAGTATTTTGTGATGATGTTATTACAGGTGTATACATATGTGAAAACTCATCAAAAGGTATATGTTAAATATGTGCAATTTTTTGTACATCAATTATACTTTGATAAGGCTTAAAAATGTTTACCATCAAAAAAGAAAGTAAGAAATGGAAGAGAGAAAGGAAAAAAGAAAAATGTCAGACAGATATTGGGAAAATGATAAGAGATTTATTTAGAGATTTGATATTCACATGTTCACTTTTCATTTAAAACAATACTACAGAAGAACCGAGGCAGAAGCTTAAAAGCAAAGGGCTGATATTAACAAGGTTATTTAAAAACATTAATTAGCTGCAGACTCTCATTTACAGATTCTATTCAAATTACATCAACTTCATTTATTACCTTTTAAAATTTTTATTTATTTTTGTATTTCAGTATATTATGAGGGTGAAACAAATGACAAATGTTTAGGTTACATCTATTGTCTTTGCCCCACCTGAATCAGAGCTTCAAGCATGTCCATCCCCCAGCTGGTGCACACCACACCCATTAAGCGTGAATATACCCATCCTCTCCTCCCCCCTCCTACCTGCCCAACACCAGATAAATATTACTACTATATGTGCACATAAGTGTTGATCAGTTAATATCAATTTGCTGATGAGAACATGTGGTGATTGTTTTTCCATTCTTATGATACTTCATTCAGTAGAATGGGCTTCAGCTCTACCCAGGATAATACAAGAGGTGCTATATCACCATTGTTTTTTTGTGGCTGAGTAGAACTCCATGGTATACTTATAACACATTTTATTAATCCACTCATGTGTTGATGGGCACTTGGGTTGTTTCTACATCTTTGCAATTGTGAATTGTGCTGCTATAAACATTCTAGTGCAGATGCCTTTTTTATAGAATGTCCTTTTTTCCTTTGGGTAAATGCCCAACCCTCCTCATACAGCCATCTTATCTTCGACAAAGCAGACAAAAACATACACTGGAAGAAAGAATCCTTATGAAGTAAATGGTGCTGGGAAAATTGGATAGCCACATGCAGAAGACTAAAACAGAATCTGCACCTTTCACTTTTCACAAAAATCAACTCATGGTAGATAACAGACTTAAACCTAATGCATGAAACGAATAATTCTAGAAGAAAATATTGGAAAAACTCTTATAGATATTGGCCTAGGGAAAGAATTTATGAAGAAGACCCCAAAGGCAATCACAACAACAACAAAAATAAATAAATGGGACCTGATCAAATTGAAAAGCTTCTGCAAAACCAAGGAAACTATCATGAGAACAGACAGACAACCTACAGAATGGAAGAAAATATTCCCATGCTAGACATCTGATAAAAGGCTGATAACTAGAATCTATATAGAACTCAGGAAAATCAGCAAGAAAAAAAATCAAACAACCCTATCAAAAAGTGGGCAAAGGACATGAACAGAAACTTTTCAAAAGAAGACAGACTAATGGCCCACAGACATATAAAAAAAATGCTCAACATCTCTAATCATCAGGGAAATGCAAATTAAAACCACAATGAGATATCACTTAACTCCAGTGAGAATGGCCTTTATCAAAAAGTCCCAAAACAATAAATGTTGGTGTGGATGCGGAGAGATAGGAACACTCTTACACTGCTGGTGGGACTGCAGACTAGTGCAACCTCTGTGGAAAGTACTATGGAGACACCTGAACTCTAAATATTTCTGTGACCCTTTCCTCAGAACTCAATCTGATACCCCACCTCCTACTCTGCCCGTCTCCAAATAGCTTGAAAGAATGGCCCTAATTAAGCAGGTGGACATGGAGAGGAAAACATGAGCTGCTAAACTATCTGTACTGTAGTTGCTCTTGTCACTTCCTGTAGGACACAGGTGCCCTTAACACAGTCTCGGAGCTGTCCTTGGTAGCCACATGCTCCTGCAACTGAAGGCCTAGAGGTTCTTTCTGTTCCCTTTCCTAATGTCTTCAAGATACAAGGTGAGACCTTCAGCCTTCAGCATCACTGGGCCCTTCCTGGATTCTTGTTGGTGCTGCATGTATTTACAGAAATTTGCATATTTATTTTATCATGTGCTATATTTACAACTATACCAGGATCAGGATATATTTTACCTGAGCAAGAATTACTCTCTTAGAGAATTAAATTCTTTTAAAAAGATGTTCCTATGCTACATTTAATAACCATGTGTGCCTCTATAGCATTTCTGGATTAGTAATCCACTCCATTTTTATAGACACTGCGTTGGGGATTTGGAAGTGGCTATTTATTTAGCAGGTCTCTAAATGAAGTCCATTTTTAAGAAAAAAAAAGGACAAAATTCTTCTCTACTATAATTGAATTTTCTATAAGGTTTTTAACCATCATTATGTGGGATTGAGTGCTATAAAAACTTCTAAATTTTAGATATGCTGCCGTTAAACCAGTAGACTAAAACCTAGTTTGAATTATAGCTGCGAAACTGCATTATTCTAGAAATAATTCCAGCACAAATGCCATAAAAATGATGATATTTCTTGATTTAGACTTCCCCCCCAATTTCCTCTCAGATGGTTCTGAGGACATCTTACGGCAGTTCAAGGCTGAATTACAACTGATAGAATGCATTAGTCAAACATTTATTCATATGCTAAAATCGATACTGATTGAAAACATTTTACATTTCCTATCTGTTCTGTTAATAGTTTGAGGTTTTCTTCCCGGCATGGGCTTCAGTCTGTGTTCTTGCTTCATTCCTGTTTATCAGGTCAACTGATCAATCAAGTATTAGTCCATCTGACTGTCATTCATTAGGTTCTTCTTTAAAATTGCCCTGAGAAAGTTAACTCCTGACTGTCACATATTTTAGTTAACTCTCTATGAATTTCAAAATAGCCAAGAATGAAGTTTAATTATTTAAAGGGAGGAGAATGAGTTTCAAACATGTGATCTGAAGTCACCCAGAAAGAAGAGAGATTATAGGAAGAAAGAAAAAAGAAGCATGTAAGAAAAAAAAAATGAAGTACACCTGCTACTTTAAAAGGGATAAAATGTGAGAAGAGATTAGATCAGTCAAACGTCAGATTGTTAGAGAGTCTACCAAAATTTCTTGATCTTGTGATAGCATTTTATTAAAGGTATTATGCAAATACCATCGAGTGTTACACAAAGCTGGGGAGAGACATGCCCTGTGGGTACAGTGAAAGTTCATCTTAATATTTACCTTAGCTATAAGTAAGTGGCAGGCCTGGGAAGTCATAATTCTTGAAAAGTAAACCCCCATCCATCATCTGGAGATAATATTTTAATTATTTTCCTGCCATTTAGGCAGAACGATCTCAAATGATGCCTCCTTGCAGTTCCCCGTGAGTGTTGCAGACTGGGAGGGCTTGGGGAGGACCCCAGACAATGCTACTTATGCCATTGCACCACTGAAAACCTCATGAAGAACAGAATCTGCTGCTTCCGCGAGTTTAGATTAAGACCAGCTCTCAATGGTGGAGCTTACTCATCTCTCTTTCTCTCTCTTTTTTTTTTTTTTTTTTTTGAGACAGGGTCTTGCTCTGTTGCCTAGGCTAGAATGCAGTGGCATCATCATAGCTCACTGCAACCTCAAACTCCTGGGCTCAGGCGATCCTCCTGCCTCACCCTCCTGAGTAGCTGGGACTACAGGTGGGGGCCACCACGCCCAGCTAATTTTTCTATCTTTTGTAGAGATGGGGTCTTGCTCTTGCTCAGGCTGGTCTTGAACTCCTGGCCTCAAGTGATCCTCCCACCTCAGCCTCCCAAAGTACTAGAGTTACAGAGGTGAGCCACCGTGCCCCGCCTCATATCTCATTCATGGTCCTTTTTAATACAACATTCTATACTGCAGGGTACGGGTTCAATGTGTTTGTACTGATGGTGTGTGTAAGAGGAAGCTTTTCCCTCGGGTTTCTAGAGAGATCTCTGTTCCCCTCCCCACAGAGGGCGGGTGTTGAGGGAATAGTCTGGATTCTTTTTCCCAACTGATGGCTTCCTAGCTGAGGGAAGGGGCGTGCTCCTGGACGAGAGTCCCAACATCTAGAATCAGACAGGGAAAAAGCTGCGCCTCACTCTCAGACAGATGCATTTTCCTACCCTGTTTTGTGGGGAAGCCCTGGCCCAAGTGGGGCGCTGACTCCCTGATGCTCCCTGTGGCCACCAGCCCTTGTATCAGTTTTCCCTCTGCTTATAAGCTTCAGGCGAGGAGGAGTGAGTCTTAGGGCCCCTCCCCATCCCAGGCTCCAAATACAAGTTTATTGGCGGGATCCCATGAGGACCAGCCTTGCACTTAGTTATTCCAAGTAAGCTCCCGTCCCCGTGACACAGATGGGGCAAGAGGTCATTGTGCACGACAGTACTGCAGGGAGAGCATACACGGATGCTGATGCCAAGGGCCTTTCCAGAAAGTTTGCAGAATAAGAGAAGATTCTAAGATGAGAGGGTAATCACCAGACAGATGTGTAGCAGTCGTCAAATTGGGAGAAGCACATTCCTCCGGATCGTCCCGATGTTTGGTTTTCCTGAAGTCCTCGACGTTCACCCGGGCCAGGTCCCTACTGACTCCAACTGCTCTCATTTCATCTTTCCCTGCCTCTCCTCTCCTCCTACCCACTTTCCTCTCATTTTTTAATGACAGCTTGGTCATTCACAACAGGAACACAGGTTATGGAATATTTTTATAATAACTTTTCAAAAACCATAAGTCTGAAAGTGCTTATTAATGATCAGTGTGAGCATAAGAGGATAAATGCACCTATGCGTGTACATGCGTAGATATGTCTATATCCACACATAAGTGTGCAATACATAGAGACATGTATATGTATGTATATATACATGTGTGTGTATAAGCTGTTTCTAAAAGTGGAGATTTAAAGGTATCCATCCTCCACTATTTTTGGCCCGTGCCAAATTTTAAATACGCTGGGAATTTTAGTAGATTGTGTAACCCCTTATGATGGTTAATTTTGTGTGTCAGTTTGACTGAGCTAATGGACGCATTGTTTCTGGGTGTGCCTGTGAGGGTGTCTCCAGAAGAGATTAGCATTTAAATCAGGAGACTAAGCTGAGAAGGTCTGCTGTCACTAACTGTCACCAACACTGGGAGCGTCACCCAGTGCACGGGGGCTGGAATAGGAGGAAAAGGCAGGGCAAGGGCGAGTTTGGTGTTTGAGCTGAGGCTCACGTCCTCTCCTGCTTTTGGACATCCGTGCTCCTGGTTTTGGGGCTTTGGGGCTCAGACCGGGCCTTACGCTCTTAGCTCCCTGGTTCTCCGGTTTGGATTGAATCACACCACCTGCTTTCCTGGGCTTCCAGCTTGCAGATGGCAAGTGGTGGGACTTCTCAGCCTCTGTCATCGTGTGAGCCAATTCCCATAATAACTTTCTTTCTGTTAATATATATCTATTTGTATCATGATGGTTCTGTAACTCCTTTTCTAAAGGTTCACGACACTTTTTCTGTGTCTTATGTTTGCTGTCCTTGTCTGCAGATGTGTGCACTTGCTGTATTTCCCCTGCCTGTCTCTCTCCTCCAAGTCCAGCCCGCTGTGAATGGAAGCCTACGGGGGCAGGGTGTGGCCCAGTCTGCTGTGTATGTCTCTCCCACCCCTCCCCAGCATAGTGCTTTCCTTGAGAGAGGCACTGAATCCATACTCGTCGAACTGACACCTACATTCGATTCCCCTGATTTTACTTCATGCTGCTGCTAAAAACAAATAACAAAGCCAAAATCCAACTTTCTTAAAACTTATAAGGGAATGGGTCATTCTCTTTTTAAAATGAGATTCCAGGAAGTGTTGACAGAAATAGGTTGTTTATGCCAGAGAAGAGAATGTAGCAGTTGTCTTATGAGTAGCAGTGTCAGGAGACACCAGCCCCCGGATAACCCAGGAGCCACGGTTCACACGTCCGCCCGTTGTCCTGCCACGGGGCCACCCTGAGCGGCCGGAATCAGTAGATGAACCCACATGGGCTGGATTCCTACAGGTTTCGGGTCCTTGGGTGGTAGGAGCAGGGAGGGCAAGGATAGGAACTACCTCTTCTGCTCACCAACACCATTGCTGAGAACTTCTGCCTCTTTACCATTTGGTTAAAGAAATGTCTTTTAAGATAATTTGTGCTCATTTCTTGTTCTAGTGTATTTTAACATTGCTAGAAAACCAACGAAACAAACAAAGCATCTCTGTCTTACCACTGACACTAAAAGGCATCATCTTTAAAAATAAAAATATGCACAGGCTGTGCTCTTCCCTACCCAGTGTCTGTATTAGGATATTTTAGCCACAGGTGGTAGAAACTCAACTCAAATGTATTTAATGTATGTTTCCTGTATCAGGAGAGTCTGGGGAGGCCTAAGGAGAGCCCGGGTTTGAGGGGTGCAGGCAGACTTGCTCCTTCTCAGCCAGGTTCTCTGGGGTGACAGAGATGCCACCTGCCCTCCTGGGCTCACGTCTTCCCAGTGACAAAGCTTCCCAATAGAGTGCTAAGTGCATTGGAAAGCATCTCCTTTCTGATGATTCTAGCAAAGTCTGTGGTAGGGGGAGTGGAGTTCTTGCCCTGACTCACGTGGGTGTCTGCACCAAAGTGCTCACTCTGGCCAGGGGCATGTATTTCTCAGATTGACCAAACCTGAGTCACACCCTCTGCCCCCCCCCCCATTGGGTGGGGGAAGTGGTCATCCTCAAACGCATCTATCAGAAGAAATTCTCCATAAAGGGTTCTGTTATGGTAAGTAATGGGGTGAAGGGAAAGTGTGTGAAAATAAAAAAACCCTATAATTACCTGCAGTCTACTCCGGCAACCTTGCAGAATTAAAAGTGAGACAGCCTCAGGAATCTGAGTTGTTGGGTTTGGTTATGCAACCTGCTAGGCTCACCTGTGGCATGTCTTGTAGTATTTTCCCTGATGAAAAATGTGGTCAAGAGAGCGCCCCTCACTAGCACCTAAGCCACTCTATTACGTATCCAGACACAGAAGACGTTTCTCATGATGTACTTTGAGTTTGATACTTATAGTGTTCATGCTCAAAGTCAGTGAAATCCATTGGGGAGTTCTGTTGCACACAGAGCAGCGAGTCCTTGTCATGGTTTGGAGTTTAGGGCTAATGACTGATGTGTAGATGTGTTGCCACAGAAGAGGAAACATTGGAGGGTAACTGAATGTCTTTTGTGTTCAAACTGTTCTATGGTTAACAGACACTCTTCCACTGCATTGCATGGAGAAGCAAAAATTGACTGTCAACAAATTTGTAGTTTGGATGCTACTTCCCAAAATAAATTGCATGAGGAAAATGGTCTTTGTGAGGGTGTTGATATATTTTTAATAGGAGCTCTCTATCTTTGATACAGTAAATTACAAATGTTTCCAGGGGAAAATGTTCCAGTAGGTTTATCATATAAGTGGTTTTTGCTGGTTTTAGTAAATTGAGTTTATTCAGTGCCAGGAAAATCTGATAGCATTTACTAAACAAGAGACACATGACACCCTTTCCATCACTGAGATTTTAGACTATGTACTATGCCAGCGTTTTTAATTACTTGGAAAAATTATGTACAAGAAAAATAACTAGTAGAACTCAGTTGGAGAGATACGGGTGGAAAATCACTCTCTTGAAATTTCAGCATTTTTAATTCTTAGAGTTTTGACCTAGACGTGAAGTAGTCTGTATTGGGACAGGGATCTTTGATTTTGTTTCCCACTTTACTGGACGGTGATTTAGACCCACTGAGGCTTGGTTTAGACCCGGTTGCTGCAGCGGGGTTGGGGGGGGCTTACAAAATCCAGTTGGTGGGGGCTAGGGGCCAGCAGAAGGAAGTTGGGTGTTTCTGGGGTGAAAGCACGTGGTTTATTTGGTCCGACTCTCTCCGCCTTGGTGTGACTTTATCCTGTGTGCACTGTGCTTCTCTGCAAGGAGAGGCAAGTCGGGGAGACAAGTCCCATCACGGCAGTGAGGGGCATCTCTGTGTCGCCTCGCTCCTGGGGCTTGGCTTAAATGCAACAAGAGAGAAACATCAGGTGCGAAGACGGGTGGGAGAAGTGCATCCAGAAAGCCCACAAAGTGAGCAGGACTTTGCTGACAGCCAAGTGACTGCTCTGCACACCCACTGAAAGGGACCTAGGTGCTTGGAACTCAAATAGCCACTGAAGTCGAGAGGGTCTTTTCCCTGCTCAAGGTACACGGAGTGAGTCACGTCACATGCACGGGCTGAAGTCAGGCTCACCATGCGGCCGGTGCCAGGCATGCTCAGGACCTCACTGTGCAATAGTGGGACAGGGTCTCTCTCCATCCATCACTCTCAGAAGGTGCACAGAGGGACTTGTTGACGACATCTAGGTCTGCGTTCTGGAGTGGCATCTGTAGTTATAGATCTAAACATGTAATTTATGAGATAGCATAATATAATGGTATAATATATGTAACATGTATATTATGTGTATATGTAGATAAGGATATATGTAGCATGTATATATAATATGTGTTATAATATAGATGAGTATATGATATATCAATGTTATACATTGCCTGCATTGCATCATTCAGTCTATGCCTCTGTCTTCATGTGGCCTTCTCTGTGTCGACGTGCTCTCCCCTTCTGCCTCTGATAAAGACATGTGTCATTAGATTTAGGGCCCACGTGGTTAATCCAGGATGATCTCATCTCAACATCATTAACTTAAAGACATCCGCAAAAACCCTTTTTCCAAATAAGTCACATTTACAGGTTCCTGGTGAACTTGTCATTTGAGGACACCCCTGTTCAACCCATCGTTACGCCCCTCTCCCTATGAAGGTGTTTCCTGGGAGACAGATTTTATCTCCTTTATAAGTATTTCCTTTGAATCAGAAACCAAATCTTTGCATTCATGTATCCTTCAGGGCAGTGGTTCTGGAAGTGTGGTCCAGGACCAGCAGCGTCAGCCCCACCTGGGAACTTGCTATTGTAATAGGAACGCAGGTTCCTAGCCCCCGTCTGGACATACCAAATCGGAAACTCCAGGCCATGGCCCAACTGCCTCCATTTCAACACACCCTCCAGGTGATCCTGGTGTGTTGAAGTCTGGAAACCTCTGCTGGAGGAGGCCGGTGCCTTCAGAGGGGACTTGTACTCTGGTGCCTGGGACTATGGTCCAGTCCTCTGCCTCGGCTTATGGTGATGGAGAGTTTGCAATTTGCTGACTCTAAGGGTTCAGCCCTGCCCGCCCCCTGCCCCCATTCCCAGTACAGAAGAGCTCTGAGCCCGGAAGCCACCGAGCTCACAGTGCCTCCTCCGAGAGAGGCAATGTTCTCAGCGCCGCTGCTTTGAAGGGGTGTATTAGCAAAACGCTTATGAGTGCTATGGGTTGAATCGTGTTTCCCTCCCACAAAATTCCTATGTTGAAGTCTTTAGCCCCAGTATCTCAG
The DNA here is from genome assembly GCA_008750895.1 of Mirza zaza. Taxonomy (NCBI): domain Eukaryota; kingdom Metazoa; phylum Chordata; class Mammalia; order Primates; family Cheirogaleidae; genus Mirza; species Mirza zaza. Next base: position 27,361 of record VSMD01077154.1, on the reverse strand, counting down.
AATGTGACTTTATATGGAGATAAGGTGGTTGCAGATATAATTAGGTAAGTTTAAATTAGGTCATACCGGAGTAGGGTGGGCTCCTAATCCAGTGCATTTTGTGTCCTTATAAAAAAATGGAAATTTGAGCCAGGCAGAGACACACCCAGGGAGAATACCAGGGGAAGGAGAAGGCCGACAGGGAATGCCAAGGGTTGCCGGCTACCCTGCAGAAGCGGGGAGAGCCCTGTGGCAGAGACTTCCTCCACCGCCCCAACAGGACCAGCTCTGCTGACACCCTAACCTTGCACCTCTAGCCTCTGGAGCTGTGAGGCTACATGTTTCTGTAGTTTCAGCCACAAAGGACCCAGTGTGTGGGACTTTGTTAAGGCAGCCTCGTAAACGGATTAACCCCGAGGAACATTCGGGGTTAATTTTCTTTTGTGAGCTGGCCCAGGTTCTGAACAATTAACTTCAAAAGAACTTTTTGGCACCATGCATTTGTCAGTTGGGAACTGCCTTACAGTACAGCAAGAGCTCTATGTCATGTTGACAATTATGTGGGATGTGCCGTTCTCAGTTCCCGAGCGTGTGCGAGATGGTTATTTTTACTGAGTTTTTAAGTGACGGTGGTACCTTAAAACAGGTTGTCCAAAGAATAACACTTTAGCTTTTATTGTACTTTTGACCTTTTTTTTCTTCTTCTTCTTTATCTTTATTTTCTTTTAGACTTGCCCTTTATAAATGTTTTCTCCCTCAGGATTTTTCATTTGTTCAGAACTACAAATCAATACAATTAGATACAAAAGGCAGAGCTGAAAATAAAAACAAATTAATGTATATGTTGAAGGAATATTTTGTGCGATATTTCTCTTCCAATTAACCCAATTAGTCAGTGACTTTTAGGATTGGCCTTCCAGAAATAATTGTGGGCTAAAAGTCCAGTTCTCAACTTTAATGAATTGTTCCAAGGGAGCTGGTCTCTCTGCACAAATTGATAAGTACGAGATGTTCTCGGTAATGACTTTAGGTGCTTATGCTGCTCTTCCACTTGTTCATTCGTTTTTGTCAATTAAATTTAAGGTTTTAAAATTTTAAAGAAGTGACTTTTCACAGGTTATATGAGACTGACAGGGTTATCGTTCTCCAACCTCGCACTTTGCGCCCTGCAATACCTTTCCCTATACTGCAAACACACACGCCCACACATTTCTTTCTTTTAATTCATATATGGACAAGGGTAGGGAGAGCCAACAGAAAGTTATGGTCCCTACAATTGTCGCTTGTTTGCCATGTGCCACACTGCCTCGATTCTCCTCCTGAGAACCAGCGATGTATTTCACAGACAAGAGGATGTGCAGCTAAGAAATGATGTTTGTGCTTGTCCACAGCCGGAGCGTGGCTGGAGCGAGCCCAAAAGTACGATCGAGCATGTTCACAGAGAAGAACTGCTTCAGAACAGTAATGGGGGTGTCCAGGCCTCATCAGCTCACAGGTGCAAATTGAAATCGTATTTTCTTTAATTCTCAAAGAGACATGACTCCAAACTACCCCTTGCAGGTGCCTGCTCTTCTCAAGTAGGTTGGGGTATTTTGGGGTATCTGGGGACTAGGGCTCTGTGTGCTTCGCTCCCTCCTGGCTTCTGTCCCCAGCCTTCTCCTCTTGGCGGCACCCAGCAGCCCTCGGGCTGGGGGGGTCGTCTCTGGTGGACACAGAGCCTGCTGTCTTGGTGGAGGCTGAAGGTCGCACCCTGGCCACTGGCACGGGTGCTACTGCCTCTCTGCTTCTCCACTCCCAGCGCACGACAGGGAGCCCAGAGCACGACCGAGACCAGGCGTCGCTGAGGTTCTACCATGGTCTGCGGGTAAAGAAAGGGGAGCAGGGTCCCGAGAGCGGTCACGACTGTGTGAGGCCTGTTTCCCAAGGGGTCGCCACCCTCCCTCACCGCGTCCACACCGCTCACAGCGCGTCCACTACAAGCTCGGAGAGCGGACGGTGCTCCCTCATCCCAGTCCCAGGTCCCCGTCTGGCTCTGTACTCCATGTTCCCACAGCTCCCTCTTCCCAGGGGGACAGATTCCGGGAACACACACTCACTTCAGGGAAAATGCTCCCCTCCCACCCCCGGGGCACCCGGGCTGTCACGTCAGAAGAGGGTGGTTCCACATCAGAGCGATCTCCAAGGTCCAGAGCTAGTCACACGCAACCCACACTGACAACCCAGGGCAGCTGTCATCGTCTTCTCAGCCAGTCTGTTTCCTCCTAGTCCGTACTCCGGCGTAGGGGAAAGTCTGTGTCTTCACATCTTTCCTGAAGTTCCAGGTCTCACCTGGGGGTCCTGGGAGCCGTTGTGCAACACTGACACACAGCCTCAAGGAGCGGCAGTTCCTTCTAAAATTCACACTAAACGCAGAGCCATTTCTCTCCTTTCTTCCTCTACAACCTCCTATAAAAAGTCAGGAAAGACACAGCTAAGACCCAATCATGTATCGTAACCTGGTTTTGCATCGGGGCACCTCATTGTTTTTCTTTAGAACCATGGAAGCTGTGCACAGGCACCAGCTTCACATCTGAGGAACCAAAAGTGTGTGTTCAGAGACTTTCTTCCAAACAAACCTGCCACCCCCCACCGCCCGCTCTTGAGACAGTTCCAATGCCCCAGAAACCTTAGAGCCCAGTTTCAAATAGGTCCCTTCTCACACAGATGTCAAGAGCTACATCACACAGTTGTGCTGTTGTTGGCAGGAACCTGGTCAGGCAGGCGGAAGGTCAGTTTTTATCCCACGTTGCTAAGTTGGAGAAGGGATCATCTGAAATTGTGTCTGAATTTCAGGGACCAGGTTTCAGCCCTGGACAGTGTCATCTCCCAGATACATTTATGTTCAGAATGTCATAAATCCTGAGCAGGGCGAGCAGCGTGCTGATTCTACATGCGAACACCATCTTCTACTTCTCAACAAAGCCATTTCTTTCTCCTAGTCTTAGGTGGGTTGTATGTACTCCATCCTTGGAAGAGTTTAATTCCCTCTGGGAGCACTTGTGAGTCACCTTGCTAGTGATGGTAGCAGGCCTGAGAAACTTCAGCAATGACAGAGCAGTGGCCCCTTCCTGCAGTGGCTCTTAGAGTGATGAGGAAGGCAGAGTCACAAACAAGTGGCCTATACCACAGTATAAACAGTGCGATGGTGGGGTTTGTAAAATACAAGGGGAACATGGAATGTGCGGGCATTCGGCCCTGCTAGGGTTCAGTGAAAGCTAAAGGGAAGAAGTGCTTATAAATTTCAGGAGGATGAGTAGCCTTTTCTAAGGCAGATTAGGAGGGGAAGATTTTGCAAAGGTGGGGAGTGAATATAAGCAAAGGCCTGGAAAGGGACAGATTGTCCGCTGGGACCAGGTTGGGAGGTAAAGAGTGAAGGGAGCAGTGGCAGCTGGAAAGACTGAGCCAGTTCATGAAGAGTCTTGCACAGCAAATTAAGTAGTTTCCCACTTATTCTATGGGCAGTGCAAATTCTCAGGTACTTACAAGCAGGTGAGACATAGAGGGCTGACAAAATATGTGCTTCCCTTTCCAGAACATAGTGGTGTCACTGACAAGGGGTTGCAGAAAGGGCCACAGAAATGGTTCTCTCTAAAGAAATAGGAACGAAATTAACATTGAGTTTCCTTATCGTGAAGATGGACGTGCCGTCCCAGGCTGAAGGCAATGGGAAAGGCTGGGTTCTTGATGTCGATATGGGGTCATCAGTGTATCAGTGACAGATAAATTTATGCATTGATAGAAGTGGGCTGACACAAATTCAAGGCAACTGGAGGAATAATATCCATGGCAGAGACCAAGAAAGGATAATCAAAGACGTAGGAAGAGAGTTGGCTCATTATGATGTGATAAAACGAAAGATAGCAAAGAGTTTCGACAAGGAGGAAGGGATCCAATGTGGAAGAGCCCAGAATAACAAAAGAAAATCATGCACTGGATTTGGCAATGAAGAAACCATACAAACCTTCTCTTGAGGTGGAATGATTTTGATGGGGGGAGGAAATGGCAGGGGATGGAGAGTAAAGGGGCAGGAGCATGTTGAGGTCCAGATGAAAACACCTATTTCATGAATATTCAATAGCATGAATGAATAAGCATGCATAGCTTTGTATCAGTCTTGGCTCATCAATTACTCTGAGCTAATTATGTGATCTGAGGTAGACAAATATCCCTGCTCCTTCTTTTAAAATAGCTTCCCTCTCTCCCTCTTTGGCAATAAGCATCTCTATGCTCAAGAGCTAGGTAGGGTGTTGGTAGTGACTGTTAGTGTTTGGTGGTGGTAATACGTAGGGGCAAAAAACAAAGGAACCAAACCTCTTACACATAAGCTCGGAAATAATCCACTGTATTAGTTTGCTAGGGCCGCCCTAACAAAGTACCACAAACTGGGGGCCTTAAACAACAGAAGTTCATTGCCACACGGTTCTGGAGGCTGCAAGTCCAAAGTGCGGGTGTCAGCAGGGCTGGTTCCTTCCGAGGCCAGGCAGGAAGGCTCTGTCTGCTCCACGCCTCTTTCCTTGGCTTGTTAGTGGCTGTCTTCTATGTGTGTCTTCACGTAGTTTTCCCCTCTGTTTGTCCCCATCTCTGTGTCCAAATTTCTCCTTTTTATGAGGACACAGGTCATACTGGATTCGGCCCTTATTTTAACTTAATTACCTCTTTAAGGACCCTAACTCCAATACAGTCATGTCCTTCAACATGTGCATCTGTGAAGGGCACAATTCAGCCCACAGCACCCATCCTGGGCAGTGATCTGTAAAGGGGTATCTGGGGAGTTTTAGAAACACCTGGATTCCAAAGGTGGTGTCAGTTGGTGATCTCTGGCAATCGCAGTGGCATTAGCCTATCAGAGCTGTCCCTGGTCTGCCCTAACCCAGCCGGTCTGAAGAGAGGTCTCACTAACACAGGGCAGATCATCAGGGAGGGGCTGGAGACCGAGAGCTGGTCAGCAGGATGTTTCCAGCCAGGAACTTCGTGGCCCTTGGAGAGGACGCCCTGAGTGGCAGACACAGGTCTGGTCACTCAAGGGTTTGTCTGTGTCCCCGTGGCTTGCTGGCACTATCATTCAAATCATTTCATGGGCTCATGAAATAATGGTCCTCAAACAGCCCTTCATTTATAATCCGACTGTCCATGTTGGAGTTCTCAAAAAGGATAGAACGTGTTGACCAGCAGTAAGGATCTTGGTGAGTCAAGGATGCTTTTGTTGGGAGTTTAGGAAATGGCTGCTTCCCAAAGGCAAATGGAGTGGGTCTCTCTGACACCTCTGGGCGCCTCCCCCAGTTCTGCTGTCTCGGGAGTCCCGCGTCTAAGTGGTCTTCTCAGGCACTGTCGTCTGCAAATGCGGCACTTGTCAGTCGTTTCAGTGAAGGATCTTGTGGGGAGACTTTGAACCCTCTCCTAAAATTAGGTTTTTGGATTCTCGTTGGCTTTTTATTACCCATATTACGACTGTCTCCTATTGCCACAAATAGTTGAAATGTGAAGATAACTTGGCGGTATTACATAGTGTTGTCTGTGATTCTGTTTTCCTATGGTCTTTTTTTGGTTTTGTTACTTTATGGTAGCATCTTATTAGATCAAATCCTCTTCTGAGAAATCAGTTTTCATTGAGATCATTGTGATAGCCACTGACGAGTGGCTGTCACCAGGAGCACCTACCCTGGTGGGGCCTCTCTTTCCTTTCCATAGAACTGTTTGAGCACAGGGTCCTCTTGCCCTGGGCAAGTCCACTTCTGATCACTCTTGATTAGGCTTCCTTTCCTCATTTGCTCTGAGGAGCTCTTGAGTCCTTAATGCAATTTTTGTATTACAAAATACAAAATAAGCCTGAATCATAAACACACTAGGAGTTATCAATGTTCTTATGACCTCTGCACGAGAGAGTGGCCGTACCTTTGAGCTGTGACTCAGGAGATATCTTCTGAAGAGTGGGAAACGAATTGCAGAGTTGAAATATTCATATTTATATTTCCTTCACCCAAGATTTGAGGGACAAAGAAGTAGGTGGGGACACATCCTGAAAGGAGAAGTCTAAAGAGCTACAGATGGGAGCCACTTAAAGAGAATTTTTGTGCATTGCATTAGCAAGTTTTTGTATTTTTCATATGAAAGCACTGTACAATTGTATTAGGATTGTCCAGAGAAATAGAACCAATAGGATATGTATGTATACGTGTATATGTATATTTGTATGCATGTGTGTGTGTATATTTGTACATATGGGGGGGAAGGGGGAGAGAGAGAGAGATAGATTGATTCATTTTAAGAAACTGATTCATGTGATTATGGTTGAAAAGTCCAAAACCTGAAGTTTGAGTCTGGAGGCCAATAGGCTATAGACCTCAGTCGGGCCAATGTCGAAGTTCAAGTCTGGAGGCCGTGTGCTGGTGTGCTGGCAGAATTTCCTCTTGCTCAGGGGAGCTCAGTCTTTTGTTCTATTTAGGCCTTCACTTGATCGGACGAGGCCCACCCACATTATGGAGGGCATTCTGTTTTATTCAAAGTCTACTGATTTAAATGTAAATCTCATCCAAAAAGCACCTTCCCAGAAATGTTTGGAGTAATGTTTGACCAATATATAGGCATCATGGCCTTGCCAAGTTGACACATAAAATTAACCATCACACCAATATTCTCCTAAAGTATAAAAAGCACTTGATTGTGATTGTTTTGGTAGCAGCTTTTTCACTTTTGACAGGATGGTCGACTTCTTCTGGGTAAATGGCAAAGAGATGACAGTCATGAGAACCCATGGTTACGTAATGTGGGATCAGGGCATAGTGCTCCCTTCTCTTAGTCAATGGGAAGGTTTGACCCCCAGAACCCGTTTGAGTGCATGCATTCAGTGTAAGTTCATGGGACCTACTTTGTTGGGTCCGTGTGTATGTTCAGCTTCAGACAAGCCTTCAGGAAACTTTGGGTTGGTTGGAAGGACAATTATTGGGCAGAACGACCATTCGGGTGATGATGCCATGCTGTGTTGACTTCAACTTGATAAAAGAACATTGTTCTGGGCTCTGGAACCTTTTAGCATTTAAATCAGCAACTTGAATTAATGTAGGTAGGTGTGACCATCACGATCTTTTGATGTTATGAATTAGGATTGGATGGTGGCTAAATTGGATAATAGAATAAGGATCCAGGATGATATGGAAAGATTCAAATAAGGAATTGAATCTACATGGAAAGCGATGGGAGCACATTTGCGATCCCATCCTTGGTTTCTCAAGCACTTCTGCAAACTATAGGACAGTGGGATTGTAGCCTAGGAATATACCATGTGTAAGAAAGACTGAGGAGTCTGAGGGGAGAGTGTATTTGATGAGAGTTTGCCAAAGCAAACTGGATGCTTTGGAAAGCTTGACTTATTTCTGCTTATCAAGATACTGTTGACTGGCAGAGGTTGCTTCATCCCCCAGAAGGTCACAAAACAATCAGCAGCCCTGTCTGATCATCACATACTTACATAGCATTGCCAAAGGGGGCTTCCATTTAAAAATTGCTAGAAGGCAGGGTGCTAGGTGAGATATTTCCCTACGCCCTTTCTTGTTCCTGTCATGTTATTCAGAAACTGCACTGAGAACTCTTGTTTCCACAGTGGGAGGCTTTGCAATAACCAATCCATTTGTGATGGCAAATGCATCTCTATTAGGATATTTAGCTTAAATCAATTACATAAGTGCCTTGTAAGACATTTATTTTGTCCAATGTTTCATCAGCATCAAGAATTTAAAAAACTATTTGATCTTTCCTTTCCTGTAATTCCTTTATATGAGTGATGGGTTTACTAAAATTTATAGGGAAGCTAACCTGATTACTCTCTAAGCTATTTTAAAGAGGATTAGGCTATTCAAGGGAGATGGATTCTAATCCCATGACTAATATTTTGGCCAATATAGTACAATTCTTTCTGATTATGAAAATTGGTTGGTAACCACTTCATCATGCTCCATCCTTTTCTGGTTGCAAAAAGCAGCATTAAAATGTTTCTGTTGGAACTTAGTTACAGATCATCTCCATATCCTTGAATTAATCACTGTGTGTTAGGGAAACCTGCCATGTTGCAGGAGGAACCTCGGGGTACAGTCCTTTGGTTGTTGACATTTGTAGGGGGCTCATTATATCCATGTGTTTCCCATTATTTAATCAGGGTTGAATACGGAAAATGGAGTGGGGAGGCGGTGGTAATCATCATCGCAGGGGGGTCTAGTCTTTGCCAGGAGAGAATTAAGTTTCCAGGTTGAGGTTTCCAAATGCTTTTTTTTGCCGAAAAGAAAACAAGCTCACTTGTGTTTGTTATAATTATGGTGCTAAAATTTACAACGGATGTAAGCTTTAGAAGAGTGGTTAATTAACATCACTTCTTCAGCTTAAGGGGGTTATCTTGCGGATTTGGTGACCATATTTGTGCACCCAAGGGCTCTTGGTCTGATTGAAAAAGAAAGAAAAAGCTTGGGGATACTCTTTTACTGAAGGAAATCCGGAAATGTGATTTTGTTACCAAAATGTTGGGTTTCTGAGATGTGTTTCGAGAGTTTTACAGACAAGAGAATAGAATACTGAAATTGGGGCTATCTTAGTGAAACTAAACTCCTGCTGTACCCTGGTTCTTCCCACCCATTGTCCCTCGATGGAACCTTCACCATTATTTACTAGTTCAAAGCAACGCCAGGCTGCTCGGGCTAGAAAACTCAGCGTCACACTTGACAGCTCCCCCCTGCAGAGTTCCTCTTCCTTGTCCACTTCCTCCTGCGTACCATCACCCGGTCAAAGCCATAGTTATATCTTATGATCAGGCGTCCTCAAACTACGGCCCGAGGGCCACATGCAGGCCCACCTAGCACATTTATCCGGCCCTCCGGGTGCTTTTGCCGCTGCTGCCTGTCCTGCTTAGCAGCCGACTGGTTCCTGGTCCACAGTGCACACTCTCCAACAGTCTGAGGGACAGTGAACTGGCCCCCTGTTTAAAAAGTTTGAGGACCCCTGTATGTGGATAGAAACGGCAATCGAATTCGCCGATTCCCTTAGCTCCTTTTAGTCTGTTCTTGACACTGCAGCGAAGTTCTGTTTTGAAAACATGTAAGTTTCGTCTTGCTGTCCCCCTGCCTAAAATCCCTCAATGTCTCTCCGTTGCTCTTCAGATAAAGCCCACAGTCCTTCCTACCACCGGCAGGACCTTGCTACCGGCCCTGGTTGCTCCTGCAGCTGCATCCTCCCCCTCTCTCGTCCTGTGTGCTGCGTGCTGTCCCCGAGTTGAGAGCAGAGGCTTCCCAGCTCAGAGCTCGCCGGCGCGTTTCCAGCGCTTGGGTCGTCTTCCTCGCTGACACCTCCTCCCGCTTCGGCCCTCACGGTGCCTGGAGCAGCCCAGGACAGCCCTTCCCGACCCTGCAGTCAGGTGTAGTCTCCCGACCTGCGCTCACACGAAAGCCAGCACCTTTTGCTCATGGCACCGTTGTGATGAAATAGTTAACGGTTTAACTAGTTGTTTGGCATCCGTCTCACCTGCTGAACTGCGAGCTCCCGGGGGCAGGCGCTGCGCCTTCTCTATTCCAGGGCCTCGGCCTGGTGCCCACCTATTGCAGGAACTCACTGCATGTTTGTTAAATGGAAAAAGAAATGAAAATCTGAGACGGGTGGTCACCGTGCCCGGGGTAGTTCTCGTATGAACTTGGAGGGTCAGGAATCAAGAATATGGCTCATGCTTGGGGGCAGGGTCATGTGAGTAAATAGTCACCTTTCTCTTCTCCATGATCCTTTTCTCCCTTTTGGTACAGCGGTGCACGCTGCCCTCACTCCTGGAGGGTGACAGAGTGTTAAGAGCAAAGAGTAGAGAACAGGAGGAGAGGTCCTTTTCTGGCCCGTGAGCTGTAAAAGCTGAGGGTGGTACAAGAAACAACACGTCGGGTCTTTGTCCCCAGTTCCTGGCACAGGTCTGCAAAAACCCTTGGCATTTCCCGAGTGATTAGGAGTATCCTTTCAGCTAATATTCATGTAATTTTTGTAAGAAAAATCAGGAACATCGATTCATACTTATCTCTGCATATTATTCGCAATTTGAACTGTTGTGGCAGGCAGGATAATGTGCTAATCCCTGGGATTTGTGAACACGTCAGTTTATACGGCCACAGCAACTCTGCAGATGTGGTTAAGTTAAGGAACTTAAGATGGGGATTAGCCTGGATTACCCAGGTGGCCCCAGTGTAACCAAAGGGCCCTTAGGAGAGGGACACAGGAGGGCGGGAGTCGGAGAAGCAGATGTGTCAACGGAAGCAGAGGTCAGAGTCAGAGAGAGAGAGAGATGGGAAGATGCCGCACTCCTGGCTCTGAAGACAGAGGAAGGGGCCACCTACCAAGGAATGTGGGCAGCTGCTAGAAGCTGGAAGAGGCAAGAAAGAAAGATCCTCCCTGAGAGCCTCCTGGAGGAGCACAGTCCTGCTAACTCTTTGATTCTAGCCCAGAGAGACCCATTTAACTTTTGACCTCCAGAACTGCAAGATAATTAATTTGTGTTGTTTTAAGCCACTAAGTTTGTAGCAATTTTTTATAGCAGCTGTAGGAACCTAAAACAAACTTCTACTTAAAATACGTAATAATGGAAAAATCAGCACCGCATGTACTTACCAGCAAATTGGTATTAACGGATCAACACTTAAGTGAACATACAGGAGTAACATTTATCGGGTGTCGGGATGATGGGAGGGGGGAGGAGGGGATGGGTATATACAACCACAACGAGTAAGATGTGCAACGTTTGGGGGATGGACACGCTTGAAGCTCTTACTCAAGGGGGGAGGGGGGCATGGGCAATATATGTAACCTTAACACTTGGACCCCCATAATACACTAAAATAAAAAAAATAAATAAAATATGTAATAAATATTTTCCAAGTCTATAAATATATTCTTTTAGCCTCATTTCTAATGGCTCCAGTGGTTTTCTACTATAGGGGTACACCATAGCTCATTTACTGATTTCCTTTGCCTGGACATTGAGGTTGCCTCCGGATTTTCTTTTTTCTTTTTGCTATTGTGAACACCATTGTGATTAATATCCTTGTCACATGTCCCTTTGCACTTTTCTGATATTTCCTTAGGATCAATTTCTAGAAGCGCCATTGTAGGGAATGCACATTTTAAAGGTTTGTGACACACGTTGACATTTGAGTTTGAGATGTGGAGACTCGCCATGTAAATTTGTTGGTAACCAGGTGACTTCATCAGTCCTTCCCTGTGAAACACAATGAAATGAGGTGTGCTAAAAGAGGACATCCCTTCATGTTTGACCCTAATCATTTCTTCTTCCTGCTGTTGTCTATCTACAAAGATCAGAAAAGGAAGATGCTGAAATAGTGCAGTGTGGTGGCCTGATTTATAGATGCCGGTCGGCGTGTTCTTGCCTGGGGAATTCCTCCTGAGCAGCAGAAACAGACATCTTGAGACAAAGCTGGGGTGAGAGGAGTTGAACCCACGAGTCAGCAGCACATAAATGCACCAACTTATTCCCCCACACGTGTGCCCCCGTGTGGCTGTGAATTTGCCCACCTGCAACTGTGAATGCATTTTGGGATGCTGCAAGACCCTTCGTGGGCATGCCTGGTGTCAGCCCAGGGCTGCGGTTGGGATTGTTCTGCCCTGAATTTCCAAGAGCACTTGTTATGCATATTAATCACATCTCTAAACTCTATTATTGGAAAACAAAGACACTACTAGAGTCAATCAGAGTCAAAGGATTAATATGAAAAGGATATTGCATTGGGAAAAATAGTAATACATCCAGAGTTTTTAACAATTTGCGGTTTTAATTTGCAAAGCAATGAGATGTTCATTTTGCTATAGACCCCTTTATTTGCTTCTAAAATATTAAATTTAACTCAGAAGTGGCCAGAATGTGTAAAAGAGGACAAGAGGTAAGAGAGGAAAGAGGGACTCCAGGGCCTGGGAAAATCTATTAAGAAGGTAATTCGACAAATCCTATATATGCTAAAATAGATTAGCATAGATCGGGTAATGGGTCCATGTGTAGACCTGTCATGCATATTACTCTGGTGCTATAAACAAGTTCTACTATATTTATTGTCAATCACTGACATGTAAATGATACTACCTGATGTGTGTGTATTTAAGCAAATAGCCACAGCTACACCCTCAGGGGACTCTTGACCACATACCAAGGAGAAAGTCCATATCTCTGAAAGGACAGACATCTAAAAGAAAATCAAAATAAATCTGGATATTTATTTTCATAATATGAAATATTAAGTTACTTTGAAATATTTCAGTGTTTGATTTTTTTTCAGTTTTCTTTGGAATATTTTGTTTATTTGAACTGAGTCTAAAAAATTATCCTTTCCCCTGGCCTGTCCCCAGTGTGGGACTGGAGGAAGAAAGTTATAAAGCCCGAGTGTAATGGAACTCCTGTGCTAGTCTCCTGGGACTGCCTTAACAAATCACCACACGCTCGGTAGGTTGTACATTCAGACAACAGGCGCTCATTGTCTCCCATTCTGGAGGCCAGAAGTCCAAAATGCAGGTGTTGGCAGGGCCAGGCCCTCTGGTGGCTCCAGCAGAGAACCCTTCCTGGCCTCCTTCAACTCCTGGTGGCGCCAGGCATTCCCCGGCGTGTGGCCACGTCACTCCAGCCTCTGCCTCCATCCTCACGTGGCTGCTCCTGTCTCCTTGGAGGACACTGTTGTTGGATGAATGGCCCTGCGGGTGAACCAGGATGGCCTCTTCTAGAGATCCTTAATGTCATTACATCTCCACAGACCCTTCTTTCAAATCAAGTCACAGTCACAGGCTCTAGGGGTTATGCACATACCCTAGGGTATGTGCATACATACATAGGGTATGTGCACATACCCTAGAGTCACAAGCTCTAAGGTATGTGCACATACCTTTTTGGGGGAACCACTACCTACACTTGATCCAACCCACCACCCTCCCCCACTGCCACCCTCCCACTGGGGGCTGATGTGGCTAGAACAGGCAGTAGCCGCTTGGTTTACTTGCCTAAGAGACTGAATATATTTAATACAGAGGGACAATGGCCAGGCCACATATGGAAATAAAACTGTGGACCACAGCCTGCAGCAACCTGCCCAGGAAACCAACCCGTTATCTACGGTAACCAGCCCAGGAAGCCAGCCTGCTCCCACCAGTCAGAGTTGCAGGCGGGCAGAGCTCTCTAGTAACTAGAGGAGGAAGCCAAGCAAATGCCCGCAACAGCCAGCCCCACGTGGCCAGGACTCGATCGTAACTCACAGCTCCCCTAATCTTTTCCCCCGACTTCCAACTTAGGACTAAGCGGAGAAAGCCAAACACACTCCTCTAACTAGTCACTTGGGCCGTCCCTCTTCCAGTAAATCCCACCCTGGTGTCCCCAGACCAACTGCCTCCAATCAGGGCATGCCCAGAGCCCTCTTTTTCCACTAGGAAGCTTTCTTGCTCCTCCGCCTGCCGCTGAGTCCCTGCCAACACAAGGGACGTTGGCCGGCTCCCTTGCTAAAGAATGAGTGGCCTGTGGTTGTTCCCGTTTGGTTGGTCTCTGTTTATTTCCAACACGCCTTTGCTGCTCTTCTGGCTCTTGGGCAAACGTCCTCCGTTGGGGGCTGTTCTTGCGTATACCTTTTCCACACCTTGCAGCATGCCTGCTGCCAAGCGGGAGCCATGTCGTGCTGGCAGAACAGGGTGGCAGTGGAGGGGACGGTTAGGGGATGTCGTGAGCAAAGGGCTCAGTGGCCCCAGGGCCACCAGGGTGTGGACAGCAACACGACCTGTGACCCGATGTCAGGCTGCCCCACAGAGACTATTCAAACCCTTCCCTCAACTCTGCCTGTATTAAAAGCTGCTTGTGTGTGCAACCCAGATGTTGTATAAGTTGTGTTATTTTTTAGAGTTCCCTTTTTCCTTCTGTGACCCTTCCTTGGTGACCCAAGGGGGTCGCCTTTGGGATATACCAGCACTATTTTCTATTTCCCTGTAATGAAGGAAAAGCGTCAGGGAGGCGCATTAGCAGTTGGAGGAGTTTTAGGCGCATATGCCTGAATGCAACTGGTTGTGAAGGAGGATAGAGAAGAGACAAGAAGGGGTTAAGCTGAAAGGGGCAGATCAGGGATGCGAGAGGGGAAAGCAAGACGCAGGTGAGAAGGTGTGAGAGGCCATGCGTCAGGTGACCGGGTGATGTAAAACAAGGGGCCGATTTATAGGCGCCTTAGCGTCTCAGTTCCATAATTCACGCTCTGGTACTAGTCTGACATTTGCCCAATGAGACAATAATTCTGGGCCTCTGTGTTTTCATGTGACAGGTCCCAGTTTTCATTAAAAACATTCTAGAGTCGATGAGACCAAGTGGCGCTAACAGCCGTCAGGTCGGGACGGATTGGGGCCGTGATTTCCAGCTGGGCTCTGCCCGGCCACACGCAGGTTCCGTGGAGAGTCGCTTGGGGCAGTTACAGGGCCCCCGGCAGGCGCTGAGTCTGTCCCTGCGTCAGTGTGAATAACACCACAGAAGCCCAGTGTTGGGCTTCTACCTACATTTCACTTTGAAGAAACGTTCTTCTAGTTAAACGTTTTGAAAACATCCAAGCAGAGTCTGCAGGGAGGTAAGTTTCATAGCCAACGTAATTTAGGTTCTGTCTTTTCCAGAACGGTCCTGCTTTCCTGCTTTGGCTCCATTGCCAAGTTACGAGTCAAATGTGAGTGTGTGTCAGGAAACACGCATCAGCGCCGCTGCTGTCTCACCTGGCTGCAAGGTGTCTGAAGCTCCCGCCTAGCAGGCCATGCTCAAATCCTGGGCTGGTACCAGCAGCGTGAAAACTAGCACAGACTTAATGTTACGGATTCTGCAGCACCCCTGGAGAGAAGCTGTAATTAATTCTGATCTTACAGACGAAAAGCTGGAAATACACATTATTTAAAGGATGCCCTCTGCATGATACCGGATGGGTCATCAGGACAGCCAGGACTAGAAGTGGAGCCTGTGACATCCAAGCGTGGCGTCCCAGCCTCCCAGGATCTCTTTTTACATAGCTGACTTTGAACTTCAGCCTGCTGCCTCTGGACCGAGAAGGTACTAGCCACTAATTGCTAATTCTGTTGCTAACAGAACTTATGCTCGATGTTCCTACAATGATAGGATTTCAGCATCGAGATTCCTGCCCCAGGAGCTGGTGCAATCCAAGGCAGACTGGCTTGTGTTCCTTGCTCAGTCCCCTCCATGGACTCTGTGCCTGCAGGGACACGTGGTGCCCACCCACCAGGGCTTCTTCCAGGGTCACTGCAGCCATCGGGCTGTAACTCTCAGGAGCTCCTTGAGGAATCCAGCTATTAACCCACTGGGACAGGATTGGGGGACTTGGGAGGGGTATCTCTCTCTGGCTGCTATAACAAGTTACCACAGACATAGTGGTTTAAAACAGCACATATTCATTCTCTTACATTCCTGGGCATTACAGAAATCTGAGCTGTGTCTCACCAAGGTAAACTCAGGGTGTCGACAGGGCTGATTCCTTCTGGAGGCTCCTGAGGGGCATCTGTTCCTTATCTCTGCCAACTTTTAAGGCTGCTCGTGCCCTGGCTGCGTCATTCCAATCTGCTTCCGTGCCCACATCTCTTTTTTCTCTTCTGTGATAGCGTTTCCTCCTCTGTCCCTCTCTTACAAGGACACCTGTGTTTACAGTATTGAACCCATCTGGGTAATCCAAATACTCTCTGCATCTCAAGATCCTTAATCGTGTCTGCAGAGTCCTTTCAACACTTGACATCTTCACAGGGCCAGGGGACTAGGACATGGACCCTGTGAAGGGCCACCAGCCAGCCTCCCATGCCGGGCAGCTCCCAGCCTAGGTGGAGTTCAGAATGCATCCAGACTCGAGGCCTGACCAAGCTTGGAAGGGGCCCCCCGTCCTCTGGGATGGTGGGAGAGGTGAGCACATGTTCTAGAATCTTCTGTTCACAGCTGGATTCGGGATGACACTTTGGATAAACCTCCTGTCCTCCAGCACCAGAGCATGGAGGAGGGAGGGTGCAAAAATCCAGGGCTTAGAAAGAGCAAGAGAGATCAGGAAGTTCTGAGAACTCTCTGTCTAAGGTCATGGGCCGGAGCCCCGGAAACTCCCCAGGACAGAGGGGTGAATACAGCCCCAACTCATTCTCTTTCCCTGCGATACTGTCACTCCTTGTCCCAGCTGCCTTCATGTGTCCCTGGACCACAGAAGCAGCTTTATGATTCTTGCCCCTTCTCCATTCTGTTTCCCATCAGTCATCAGTGGTCCATTTTGCTCCCTCAACTCTTGAAGCAAAATCCCCAATCCTTCCATATCTCACACAGTTCTCCTGCATGCTCCGGCCCTGCCCACCTTGACAATTTCTTCTGGTGCCACCCCCTATGGCGTACATGACACCACGTGACATCACACTGGGGCTCTACTGTCATCTTAGGGGCACTGCACATAAACGTTTTTCTCTCCTTCAGGGTTTCTCAACTTCAACACCATTGACACTTGGGGCTGGATAATTCCTTGTTGTGAGGGGGGCTGTCCCATGCATTATAGAATGTTCAGCATCGATCTTGGATTCTATCAACTACAGCCCCACAGCGTGTGGGGGGCGTCTGGTCAGCTTCCTTTCTGGGTGGTCTCGTGTCTGTGGGCCCAGCATCTACAGCAGCGTTGGGCAGAGAGTAGACAATGAATAGATATTTCTGAGTGAATGAACAATGTCTTAACCTATCTAAATCTTTCCTGAACATCCAAATTGGAAGATATTAGTTTTTTTCCCCCTGAGCTTCAGTTATAAACTTTATTCTGTGCTGAAAAGCTCATGGAAAAATTATTTATTTTTAAAAAACGTTTTAAATTTCAAAATATTAACAAATGTTTTTGTTACACGGGTGCCTTGTATAATGCTTAAGTCAGGGCTTTCAGTCTGCCCATCACCAGAATAGTGTTCGTTGTACCTGATAGGTATGTTTTTATCCCTCACCCCCCACATCCTCCCTCCTTTATGGTTTCCACCGTCCTTTATGTCTCTCTATGCCTGATGTGTGCCCATTGTTTAACTCCTAATTATTAGAGAGCACATGTGGTATTTGTCCATTACTGAGATACTTCGCTTAATGGTCTCCAGTTCCATCCAAGCTGCTGCAAAAGACATTATTTCATTTCTTTTTATGGCTAAGGAGCACTCCATGGTTTATATATGCCACATTTTCTTTATCCACTTATGAACTGATGGACATTTAGGTTGATTCCACATTTTTACAATTGTGAATTGTGCTGTGAGAAACATTTGGGTGCAGGTGTCTTTTTGATAAAATGACGACTTTTCCTTGATACCCAGTAGAGGGATTGCTGGATTGAATGATGAATCTCCATTTATTTCTTCGAGGACTCTCCATACTGTTTTCCATAGAGCTTGCACTAATTTGCAGTCCCACCAAGAGTGTATAACCATTCCTTTCTCTCTGCATCCACATCAGCATCTGTTGTTTTTTGACTTTTTAATAATGGCCATTCTGACAGGGATAAGGTGGTATTTCATTGTGGTTTTAGTTTGCATTTCCCTGATGATTAGTGATGTTGAGCATTTCCATATATATTTGTTGGCCATTTGTCTGTCTTCTTTTGAAAAATTTCTGTTCATGTATTTTGCACACTTTTTAATGGGACTGTTTGTTTGTTTCTTTCTGATTTGTTTGAGTTCTTTGTAGAATATGGTTATTAGCCCTTTATCAGATATATAGTTTGCAAATATTTTCTCCCATTCTATAGGTTGTCTATTTACTCTGTTGATTATTTCCTTTGCTGTGCAGAAACTTTTTCATTTAATTAAGTCTCATTTATTTATTTTTGTTATTGCTGTATTTGCCTTTGGGGTTTTAGTCATAAATTCTTTGCTTAAGCCAATGTTTAGAGGAGTTTTTCTTATGTTTTTTTTTCTAGAATTTTTATGGTTTCATGCCTGACATTTAAGACTTTCATCCATCTTGAATTAATTTTTATATATGGTGAGAGATAGGGTCCTGTTTCATTCTTCTGCTTGTGGCTATCCAGTTTTTCCAGTACCATTTATTGAATGGAACTTTCCATAGTGTATGTTGTTGTCTGCTTTGTTGAAGATCAGTTGTTTGTGGGTAAATGGTTCTATTTCTGGGTTCTCTATTCTGTTCCATTGGTCTGTGTCTCTACTTTTATACCAATACCATGTTGTTTTGGTTACTATAGCCTTGTAGTATCATTTGAAGTCAGGCAATGTGATACTCCAGATTTGAGAGCATTAGTCTTATATCTGCAAATGAGACCCAACTAAACCTTGGAAAAGTCACTTCACTATCTAGAGCCTCAGTTTCTTCATCTGCCCACAGAGTCTTAAGGAGCACAGAGGCACTGGTGGGCTTTACTGCATATGTGAGCAACAGCATGATTCTGCTTACAGACTAGATCTGAAATAAATGTTTCTAGATTGATTTTCTGACCACCATAGTTCCCATGACTGACACATCCCTCAGTGTCTGCTCTGCTCTGAGGGAGATGCATTAAACAGAAGG
Source organism: Mirza zaza (assembly GCA_008750895.1). NCBI lineage: Eukaryota > Metazoa > Chordata > Mammalia > Primates > Cheirogaleidae > Mirza > Mirza zaza. The sequence continues at coordinate 8,799 of VSMD01077154.1, read as the reverse complement.
ACTCCTAGGCAGGTGGATAGGAATGATCCAAATGGCAAAATGAAGGTTGTCTCTCCCCATCCCTTCCAAGGACTGGCAACAAGCCTACAGCATAATTCAGGAGTGCAGTTAGCATTTAAGACTTCAGTCAGCTTTTAATGATAATTCTTTATAAATGTTGTGGTATACATTGGAATTACAGAAAACTCCTTGACAAGCCTTTTGTTACATGCCTGAGTTCATTTATAGGAGCCAAATTGAGGAAAAAAACAAAAACAAAAATAAAAGCACAGGACTCATATTGCATGGTACATACTTATAGCAAAAAATTATTTGTTTATATGAAATTCTGATTTAACTAGAAACTCATCCGTCAACCTTGTTCATGCAATCCTCCAGGCCTCTGCGTTGGCTCTGCAAAGACTGCTGTCTCCACTCTGATTAGGTTGATGGTGTCGGAGCTGACTGGGACAGTCCATGACATGCGCACCATCAGAGAGGTGCCTCCTTCTTCCTTCTTCATGTCAGTTTATTACTCGAATGACTGACTTGGTGTTCATATATGAGTTTCCTATCTCCCTTTCAGTGGTTCACTGAGTGGGCACCTTGTGGGTCATTTTATTTCTAGCTTTGAGTAGATGGGATCTTCCTGGCCTCCCATTCATCTTGCTTTCCACCTGACCAGAATTACTCAGCCACATCCCTAACGATTGTATTTGCATCTTCTTTATTAAAATTGGGGTCGACCTTAACATCTGTGAGCCATGTTCTGATTTAATTAAGATACACTTGGTTTGGTCCACAACTACTTATAAATTTTAATTAAGTTGGGTATATATTAAACGGAATTATTTTATAAGAACCCATGCATTTGATAAGAAATGTAATTATCTTTGTTTGAAATGCTATAGTTTTATATTTTGAAATCCTGATTTTAAAAGGGAAGAAGTCATCTTAGTCAACTTTAGCCCATGAGACCATTTCTAGCTTTGATTTAAATTCATATCAGCCTCCTTCCATTACTGCAAAATATTCATTATTTATTCATTCATCTTTTCCATCATTCACCAGACATTCAGGGTCTATTAAGTACCAGGCACTGTGTAAGTTACCATATTGGAAGTTCAGACCTGCAGATTCCTAAGAATTGTCTTCCTCTGACTTTTATTTTTGTCCTTATCCTTCATGATTTAGTTGTCCACTTGGATGCGAATGGGTTTTTTTTTTTTACTATTTATTTACATGCTCAACTCTGTCAGTGTCTAGAAAAAGATTTAGGTAAATGGTGTCTAAACTGTCTAACTCAAAGGAGGAGACATTCTCTTTCATTCTCCCCACCCCCCACCCCCATGAAGACTATATCTGATTAGGAAGGTGAAAGAAGGCTATGTATGGAAGGTGAATGTTGTGGACTGAATTGTATTCCCCTAAATTCATGTATTAACCCCCAACATGACGGGATTTGAACATTGGGCCTTTAGGAGGTAATTAAATGAGCGCCTAAAAATAGAATCCAATCTAATAGGATTGGTGGCCTTATAAGAAAAGGAAAAATAGGGCTCTTTCTCTCTATCTCCATCTGTACCCATTGAGGAAGGGCTATCTGCAAACTGGGAAGAAGGTCTTCACCAGAACTCGACCATGTTGGCGTCCTGATCTGGGATTTCCAGCCTCCAGGACTATGAGAAATGAATACATTTCTGTTGTTTAAGCCACCCAGTCTGTGGTCTTTTGTTACAGCAGCCAGAGCTGACTGAGACAGTGAGCCTGAGTCCAACCTTGGGGCACAGGTGGGATTTCCATGGGTGGTTGGCATTCTGGACTGGCAGGCTGGGAAGCTCTGTCTCCGTGGCAGTTTGTCCTTTGCTGTATAGGCTCTATTAAGTCTGCCACCCCCTGCTCCTGAGAGTGGGATGGACTTTACCACCAGGGGGGCAGCACAGCCTTTGACTATGGAGCAAAGCTAACCAGTCTGTCCTTGGATTGAGTCATGACCTTGGCCGATTATCATTGCCTCTTGACTGATTGAACTTCTCAGCCTAGACACTTGTGATGTACAACCTAACGTCCTTCACGGAAAGATAAATGTGAGGTTCAGTTTATCAGGTTTTAGAGCTTGCTTCTGTTCCGTCAGGGGAAATTTTTCCATTAGAAGAGGTATTAATGCTTTCCCTTTTTTATGTCCCATTGAGTCTCATATGTCAACAGATTTCCAAACATAAAAAAAAAAAATCTCAAGTTCAGCTTAATATTTTATGTGACTTTTACACTGCTGAGCTGTGTCCAGCCCTAAAAGCGTGGTTCCTGTCTTTTCCTCTGAGTCCCACTTTCTGTATCTCTTTGATGCACTAAAAATGCTCTCTGTGGATCAATGGAGAGAGTGCCGGTCTCCAGACATAGAGCTGTGACAGAAGATCAATGTGCAGTGGGGACAGTTGAGGAGAACCTTAAATAATGTTTTAAAAAGAATCTGCACTTCGCAGAACCCCCTCCGTGGAGACTGCCAGGGGGGCTCATATGAGCTAATGTGCATGTTCCCTCTTGGTGTGCAGAGGTTTAGTGAAACCAGCAGAAGCAAGCTACACTCACCATCCCCATTAAAAAGCATTTGGATTTGCAGATTATTCTGACACTTTTTTTCCTCTCTCATCCCTCTGGCGAGAATATTAAAAAAATACTGAACTTGGCACTTTGCTTAAGTCACACTGTGAGACCTACCATGTGTATCTTACTTCCTTTCTAAAAGCAACACTTAGCAGCTTTTACTTGCTGGCATCTATCACCTGGTGCCCTGAGCAGTGAGGGGACCCTGCTGGGGAGGACCATGGAATATGCCCTCTTCTCAGGTGAGGGAGGAGAGCGGTAAGAGCCCCATTTATTACCTTCTTGTTACAACATAAACCGTTATAAAATTGCCATCTGTAGGAGAATCTATGAAAGGGCTCCAAACCAAATATTTGCAATTCCCGAGACCATGGATGCTGATTTTTGCAGATACTTCAGGCTCATTTACCAGCCTTGGATTTCTCCTGGTGGAACACTCCTTGGCTAACAGATTCAGAGGCTTTTCTGGAATAAAATTTGCACCTAGAAACCTTTTTAGGACCCTGGAATCATCTGGTCTTGGAGGGCATCCTTTTCCCAACAGTTCACGTCGTTATGTTTGTTAAAACAACAACAACAACAACAACTGCAAGACAGATGACAAATGCAGAGGGCACCCATGTGTTACTGAAGCACTGTCACTGTGAGAGCTCCTCTGCTTGGAATGGCTGGCTTGCAGCTGTCGAATGGCGGTGCTGAGCTGCCTGCGATTTGCAGTAATGTCCCTCCTGCGTCAGCCCCTGGGTGTTCAGCAGTGAGGATGAGGTGGAGGATGCACCCCAGAGGTGGCGTGCCTGTTCAGAAAGTGAGAAGTGGAAGAGGGTAGAGCACAGGAGGAGGTGTGGGCTGTTCTGGACAGGCAGAGGAAGGTATGGTTACGGCAGGGAGAAAGGGACATGGGAAAAGGTGGCTCATCGTTAAGAGTTAGTTGAAGAACCAAGGGCTGCGAAGAAGTATTTTTCTGATTAAGAAGTGATCATTGGACGTTGATGGTTTATAATGATTTATAGAAGGAAGGACTTCAGGTCACCCAGGACATTGAAGACACAGTCCCTGATATTTCCTTCTAGGACACCACAGCCCAATTAACTCTCCAAAGCTTCTCTGATCAATATGGCAGTCACCGGCCACGTCTGACCACAGAGCACCTGAAACGTGGCTGGTAGGAATGATATAGAATTAATAAGAAAAAAGAATATCAACTGTCAATAACTTAAGAACATTGATTACATGTTGAAATGATTGATATTTTAGATATATTGGGTTAGTAAAGTACATTATAAAAATTTCACCAGTTTCTCATTGCTTTTTAAAATGTGGGTCTTAGAAAACTTAAAATTATGTATATGCTTCACATTATATTTCTATTGGATGAGGCTGCTCCAGTTACATGGACAGATAAGTTTATCTCTCTCATGCATGTTCATACTTCAAAACATTTTAAGTTTTCCAATTTAAAAAATAACACAAATTCTTTAAATTACTGTTCAAGTGACTTGGTCCCAGAAGACTTACTCAGCTATCCCATGGATCAAAGACCCATTTGTCAATGTCTCCCTTGAAATATGATGTCTGGAATTAAATGCTGTGATGCCCAAATGTAGTTGAGGAAGGGACTTAGGGAGGGTAAATAGTACAGGGCCTGGTAGTTTGCATGATTTAGACTGAGAATGCGATCAGTCTAACACAGACCATTCGGAATCTTTCCAGGATAACTCCACTCATGAGGTGGGCAGGGTCTGCCTAGGATCCCACCCTCTGATAGTAAGAATGTCCCTCTCAGCCTCTGTTACTCACACCTTCCTACACTACTTACCTGGAGACCCAGGTCTTTCCTCATTCTCACAGTGCTCTGACTTGTAGACTCAACTAGACTCTTCTACCTGCACTCCTTGGGAGAGCTGATAGGTGTAAAAAATTGCCTTGGTTATCAACTCAAGAGATGTTGCATTTTTAACAGCTGGGCTTTTGAAATTTGGAACTCAAGTGGCTCCAAAGCCATGCAAGGCAAGTTCCACTTTCTCTGTTCTCTGGGCTTCTGGTTGCCTGAGCATCCCACATAGGCATTCTGTCCACTCTGGACTCGCAACAAACCGTACTTATTCTGTAGGAGATATCAGTGGGATTTAGAAGGATAAAAAATTCAAGCTCCCAGAATGTTCTACAGATGCTATGTTGGTTTACTTGTGGTGGCTGTGTGGAGGGGCAGGACTGCATGTGTAGCTGGCTTTTCATTGCACTAGGGTCTAATCATGTCCCATCCCAATTGCATCCAACAAAGGGGAGATGAAGGAGGGGAGAGGTGCAGAGATGGAGAGAGGAGAGAGGTTTGCTGCTGGAGGAAGAAAGCAAGTGTTGCTTGTTAAACAACAAAATTATCTCCGTTTTCCTTTGAACCACTACTCACCGTATTTATTACCAGTTTAACCTTGGAAATCATTTACAAAACTTTGAAAAGTTTCATTTGGCCAATGGAATTTTTTTTTTTTTTTTTGGTTTGGTTTTTTCCCAAAGATGTTGGGTGCTTTCATCATTTGAAGAAGATAAAGCTAAAGTCTTTCAGCCTTTATTTAGAGATAAACCTCTAAATCTGGTATACATGTATTTCTAATCATATTCCAAGGAAATAACGTTCTAATCCCTCATGAGTCATCATTCAAATTCAAGCAAACATTCTGCTGATTTAGTTCTCTCACCCGAGTGTCCACAGACATTTCTATTTGGTGAATCACCCTGGGGTTTCCCTGACTCTCCTTTGGGCATTACCTGCTCATCTGGTCGCTCTGCTCCCTGACAGTGTTGCTTTCATCACCCCAAACACCCTAACACACCATGTACGATCGCCAAGAAGGCTTTGTGGGAGCCTCTTGGTGAAAGGTGCTTTGTAAAAAATAATGCTACACTGGTGGAAGATCATTATTACTAGATTAGCTTCTCTCTCCCAGACTAATTACTTCACAGTCTTCCAGAATGAACTGCATTTGCCATCTGCTGGCCCAATTACCTAAATGATTCAAATTCCTTTAGACCTGGCCACGCAGCTCCTCATCTTTCTTTCCAACTCCCATTTTAACGTTGTCGGCAGATTTTAGGGCCCCGATGTTCAAATTCTTGTCAGAGCCACTTAGCTTTATGACGCGTAGCAGCGCTCCTCAAAGGAGCCGGTGACCCTCCTTGCTGGCTTGGAGCTGAAGGCAGCAGCAGGCTCATGTCGGTTTTTCAATCTAGCATTTGCCTTGCGTTTGTCATCTCTTACTTTGTGTTCTATCATCTCTCTCTCTGAAGATTTTATGTGGAGTTGTTTTGGAAAAATCCAAGCAAGTTGCATGACACTTGCTTTCTTTACATTTCTTTACCAACTTAGTTAAAGGTGAATCTTTTTTGACTTCTTGGCCATATTCTTTAAAAATTAAATTCTGCAAAGTTAGTTGAGGGTGACTTCTTTTACATCTGAGCCCTTTTTGCTTATGCATTTTTCACCCCATGTTATTTGCTTTACTAGTCTTTAAAAATGATCCCCTTTCCAGATTAGCTCTCTAGCAGACATGTTAATTTGTATTCTTAATTTTCATGATTTGTTTAATTCTCTGGTATGTATGTGCATATCTCATTTAAATCAGTCTGAGTGAAGCTTGAGATTGGACATTGAAGGAGAGAATCATGGTGGGACCACAAGAATTCCCACTGTTAAGAAAGAAACATAGGCAGATGAGTGGGCACCAAATGCTTTGGTGTCGGGTTCTCGGGTAACTCATCTATTTTGGACACTGCCATAGCCAGGACCTCGTCTCTTCTCGCAGATATTTTTATTCCTTATTTTGACTTACTTTTTAAATAAAAAACAGTGATTTCAAATCAAAATAGATAATTTATTTGACTCCATGCTGTATGCCAGTCATAAACTTAATAACTATAGACAATACAAAACATTTACAAAAGTACTCCTGCATGTTCTACTCCCATAGTCAAATAACAATGAAAACCTTAAGCATCAGTTCTGCATATCAAAAGAGTTCATGACTAATTGGTGCATTAGTTGCACAAACAGTAATTATTGCAGGAAATCTGAAAAGAGAGGGATCACTTTTAAAACATTATTTTTTCAAAATTAAAATGAGTTTTCAGGCCGGGCGCGGTGGCTCACGCCTGTAATCCTAGCTCTCTGGGAGGCCGAGGTGGGTGGATCGTTTGAGCTCAGGAGTTCGAGACCAGCCTGAGCAAGAGCGAGACCCCATCTCTACTATAAATACAAAGAAATTAATTGGCCAACTAATATATATAGAAAAAAAAAATTAGCCGGGCATGGTGGCACATGCCTGTAGTCCCAGCTACTTGGGAGGCTGAGGCAGCAGGATTGCTTGAGCCCAGGAGTTTGAGGTTGCTGTGAGCTAGGCTGACGCCATGGCACTCACTCTAGCCTGGGCAATAAAGTGAGACTCTGTCTCAAAAAAAAAAAAAAATGAGTTTTCATTATTTTTTATCCTTAAGGAAGTAATATGTGCTCATTATAAACAGAATGCAGAGATGCTAAAGAGAAAGAACCAAAATAATCTATAATCTCTACATAGAGAAAACCACCATTAACAATTTAGGAGACAGCCTTCTAGGCTTTTTTTGCTTCTAAAATAATGTGTCAGTTAGTTTTTGCTTTATGACAAACTACCGTAAACCTTAGTAGTTTGAAACACTAACCATTTATTTAGCTCACGATTGCGGAGGTTGGCAATTTGGGCTGGGTACAGCTGGGCAGTTCTGGTACAGACCAGTCCCAGGCGTCCTCAGCTGGGCTTGCTCTCTTGTGGGCGGTCACTGCTACATTGGCCTCCACTCGCACAGTGGGTATCTGGAGCCCTTCTTCAGGGTCTTCTCTTGCTCCAGCAGGCTACCTGGGCTGGTTCCCATGGTGGTCTCAGGTTTCAAGAGGGGCAGAAAGGCAACCCCAGTGTGCACACACTTTTCAAGTCATTGCTGACCTCGCATTTGCTACTGTTTCATTGGTGAAGTTGAAGTAGAGTCAGTGTGAGAGAAACTATCAAAGGGTTTGACTACAGGGAGGCATGAACAACCTGGGGACGTTACTACAGTCAACCCACCACAAACCAGATCTACATAGTTGTGATAGTTTTTAAAAATGAGATCCTACAATACGTGCTGTATCAGGCAGGGTTCTCCAGAGAAATGGAACCAATAGGATACGTACATATACATGCAAAGAGATTTATTGTAAAGAATTGGCTCACATGATTATGGACTTTGGCAGGTTCCAATATCTGCAGGGTGAGCTGGCAAGCTGGAGATTCAAGGGAGCTGATGGTTTAGTTCCAGCCCAAGTCTGAAGGCCTGGGAACCAATAAGGTGATAGAATAGTTCCAGTTGGAAAGCTGGTGGGCTTGACAACCAGGAAGAACCAATGCTTCAGTTTATGTCCAAAGGCAGGAAAAAGTCAGTGTCCAGTTCAAAGGCACTCTGGCAGGGGGGATCCAACTCTTATTTGGGGGAGGTTCCACCTTTTTATAAGTTTTACACTTGTAAATGATTTGATGAGACCCACCTATATTAGGGAGAACAATCTGTGTGATTCAGTATACCAATTTAAATGTTAATCACATCCAAAATCATCCTCACAGAAACACTCACAACAATATTTGACCAAATATCTGGGCACCCCATGGCCCTATCAAGTTGACACATAAAATTAATCATCACATATGCTATTATGAATCCCATTTTTTTTCCCTTTTTTAAAATTTCAGCATATTATGGGGGTACAGATTTTAAGGTTTCAATAAATGCCCTTTCCCCCCCTCCCCCCACAAGTCTGAGTTTCCAGCATGACCATCCCCCAGATGGTGCACATCTCACTCATTATGTATGTATATACCCGCCCTACTCCCCCCTCCCCCCTGCCCAATACCCTATTACTGTAGTACCTATGTGTCCACTTAGGTGCTGCTCAGTTAATACCAGTTTGCTGGTGAATATATGTGGTGCTTGTTTTTCCATTCTTGGGATACTTCACTTAGTAGTATGGGTTCCAGCTCTAACCAGGAAAATATAAGATGTGCTATATCACCATTGTTTCTTAGAGCTGAATAGTACTCCATGGTATACATATACCACATTTTATTAATCCATTCTTGGATTGATGGGCACTTGGGCTGTTTCCACAGCCTTGCGATTATGAATTGTGCTGCTATAAACATTCCAGTGCAGGTG
>VSMD01077151.1:0-33878 GCA_008750895.1 Mirza zaza | reverse complement strand
GGGTGGGTGGGTGGCAGGGTAGGTGGGTGGGTGGCTGGGTGGATGGCTGGGTGAGTGGGTGGCTGGGTGGGTGGCTGGGTGGGTAGGTGAATAGGTGGCTGGGTGGGTGGGTGGCCAAGTGGCTGGGTGGCCGGGTGTTGGGTGTATGGGTGGGGGCTGGGGGGCTGGGTGGGTGACTGGGTTGGTGGCTGGGTGACTGGGTGGGTGGCTGGGCGAGTGGCTGGGTGGGTGGATGAATGGAAGGGTAGATGGGTGGGTGGGTGAGGCAATGGGTGAATACGAGAATGAATGGTGGGTTGGCAGGTCACGATGGCAGCCTGGGCAGCCACCACTGGGTGCTGACCCACCCACTGTGTCCCCAGGTGAGTCCTGCTTCCCACACTCGGGGAGGCCCGGGGCAGCCAGAAGGGGAAGAGCACCAGTGGCTGGGCGGCGCCTGGCCCACACCAGGCCCGGCCCACACCAGGCCTGGGGCCCCCCCTGCAGCAGGCGGCCTGAGTCCCATAGCCCGGGTCGCTCCAGCACCCGGCACTCCCGGGATGGGCCTCAGACGCTGCCCATTTTCTTTAAAATGGTGAAGACGATGCATTTAAATTATCAGACAGTACTTGAAGGTAGAAGTTTTTTAAAGTGCCAACTGCTCTTAGATAATAGTTCAAATTTTGAATATACTTCTTTTGCTTTTCTCCTAACAAAGCAGATGACACACACGTCACACTGTGGCCCATGTAGCACACGTGCACTTGTCATCTCTACCTCATTTCGGGTCACTGCACAAGCCTGCAGTGTGTCATTCCTGTCCGGCGCTGGCTAGGGGTGAAGGCGGTACCGTGACCTGGGACCAGGTAGGTGGCTGGGAACAGTCCCAGTCCCAGTTGTTTCTAGAAACCACATGGCATTGCCACAGGTGTTCTCAGGACTCTGCCCTAAGGGAGGTCTGAGATGGAGCAGCTCTAGGAAGACACCAGCAAGCCCAGCGCCATTTCCGCCAGCAAAGGCACGGAGTCGGTCCGAGCTTCAAACAGCAGGCCATGGGTGTGGAGTGAGAAAAGCGGGTCTCAGGGTGTGATAGTCAGAGCAATCACACAAGCGACAGACCCAGGAGAAACAAAGGGGCGGCGAACCGGGTGTGCGGGACGAGCCCAGAGCCCACGCTGGAGCCCACGGGGCGGGGAGGGGCAGGGCTGCGGGGCGTGGTGGCCCTGCTGTCTCTAGGCCGAGGTCGGGAGCCTGGCGTCCCTGGTGCTCTGGCCGCCCCGAGTCCTGGACGCCTCCTGAGGGAGGAGTCGGCCCTGGGTCCCTCAGTGACATGCTGGGGCTCGGCCACCGGAGACCCCGCAGCTCCAGCAGCTGCACCCGGCTGTGCCCAGGGCCCCTTCCCCAGCACCCCCACTCCAGGACACAGTGACAGCCTTGCCTGCTTCTCGTGCACTTTAATGAGACTCAGTGTGTGGGACAGTGAGGGTATGGGCAGGGGAAAGGGGAGGGAGCAGAGGGGAGGGGCTCTGGATGGGGGAGGGGGTTGGCACGGAGGAGGGGCTCAGGTGGGAAGGGAGTGGGGTGGGGAGGAGGCTCCCCACAGGTGACAGGGCTCAGGACCTGAGGACAGGGAAGCAGTGCCGGGGGTGGACCCCTCCTGGGTAGGAGGCAGCAGTGTTGGGGATAGGAGGGGGGACTTCTCTGCTGACCCGGTGGCAGCCCTGGGGACCTGGCTCAGGCCTCCTTGGGGACGTAGTGGTGGATCCAGTCCAAGTAGGGGGTGACTCGGGTGTAAACGCCTGGCCGGGCAGGCTGAGCGCAGCCGTCGCCCCAGCTGACCACGCCGGCCAGCAGCCAGGTGCTGTCCACCCAGCAGGCCAGGGGCCCTCCGGAGTCGCCCTGGGGAGGAGGAGGGGGAGGGTCAGTGCTCTCTGGCCAGTCCCGGGAGGGGGCGTGGGGGGGATGGGCGGGGCCCACCTGGCAGGAGTCTTGAACTTCGGTCCCGGCACACAGCATGTTGTCCCGGACGATGCGAACGTTGTCCGCTGTGTAGAGGCCAGCGTGGTACTGGGTGTCACAGACGTTGTTTGCCACTATGGGGACCTCCACCTCCTTCAGGTGATATGGTGGTGGCAGGCCCTCTGTGGGTGGGAGGAGAAGGTGGCGCAGGCTGGACATGGGCCGTGCCAGCAGCTGGCCTGGGCTACCCTGTCAGCTGGGCATGGGTGACACCAGTGCTCCCCAAGTGCCACCTAGAGCTGCTCCCATCTGGGGCCTACGCCCTGCATAGGTGGGTGGTGGGTGCTCTGCACCCTGCCCTGCCCTGGAGGCTGGGCCGGGACCCCTGGCTCCTTCAAGCCCCATGTGGGGAAGGGGCGTTGGGTGGTGGGGAGAGGGCTCTGCTCGCTGTCTCCTCCCGGCACCTCTGGCCTTGTTCGGGAAGGGGGCCCGGGGCCAGGATTGGCCTCAGCCTGCTGCCTGGCAAAGCCCTCATGGCCCCATGACTCAGTTTCCCCTCTGTGGATGGGGGAGGAGGACAGGATGCTGTGACTCTGCTTGGTGAGTGTCCCCAAAGCTTTGCTGCGACTTGTACGTAAAACGGGGCTAAGACCTTCTAGAACTGAAGCTGTGCCTCCCAGAGGGGTCAGGCTGAGCTTTGTCCAACCCCCACACGCCCTCCTGCCGAGACCCCAGTTCCCGGAGTGTCTGCCCTGGTCCCTGGCACAGGGGTGGGTGTGGGCTGCTCCCCTGCACTGGGCGGTTCTCCTTCCCGCATCACAGTCAGGCGCTTTATGGGCAATTTCCCACCTTGCTCACGTCATGCTTGTGCAATGGGAAATTTCCAGGAGCCCTTGGAGGCTGGTGCAAGGGGCAGAGAGGTGCCAGTGCCTTGCTCAAGGTGCCCAGTCATGTGGCCTGGGTCTGTTGGACCTGCAGTCCCTGCTCCACACACGCTGCCTCCTGCCAGCGCGCCCCTCCCCAGGGTCTCTGAGTTCCCACCCCCGGCTGGCCTGTAGGGCCCCTGTCCCCCAGAGGGAGGGCCTGGGCCTGGGCCCTGCTGTGACCCGGCCCCACCTGTCCCAGCATCCGGCCGTCCCTGACACATACCACCTTGTACCACGGCACCCCAGCCTGTCACCCAGCACCGAGTCCCGGGGGGGAAGGTCTCCGAGGCTGGGGGCAGGGTGACCGTGTTGATCTGGCTGGAGAGGTTCACAGGGACCCCCAGTTCCAGCAGGGCGATGTCTGCCCCAGCCTCAACGATGTAGAAGTTGGGGTGGACGATGATCCTACTGACGGGCAGCAGCGTGTCCGTGTCGTGGTAATAGAGGTACTCCTCGCCCAGCTGCACCCTGAAGTCTGCCGGGTCCTTGACTTCCCTGGGGGAGGAGACTCCTCCTCAGGGGACCTGAGCAGCCCCCAGGAGCACCCGCGCCCTCCCCTCCCGCCAGGACCCCAGAGACTCACGGTCCCACACAGTGCGCCGCCGTCAGCACCCACTGGGGGTGGATGAGGGAGCCCCCGCAGATGTGCTGCCAATACTGACCATAGGTCCTCAGGCTCACCTGCCAGGGCCACCTGCCCCCAGGGGCCTCCTGGCCCCCCACGATCCCTGCTCGCTCCAGGGCCTGTCCTGGGGCTGGACGGGGACAAGGTCAGCTGTGCCAGGCACCCTGGCCCCCTCTGGACCCACCCGAGCCCCGGGCTGTGGGGTGTGGGCTGAGGGGCAGGGACAGGGCGGGGCGCGGTCGGGACTCACCAGGGGCCGCGTGGACCAGGCTCCCCAGGATGGGCAGCGCCAACACCAGCAGGCTCAGCATCTGGAAGGGGCAGGGAGGGGCGTGAGCGGGGCTGGGCCGGGCTCTGCAGGCTGTGGGGTGCAGGGGGGAGCCGGGGTCCCCAGGGATCGGGGCTGTCAGGGCCAGGAGGGGCATCTGCACCCTGGTCTGTCCCTGTCCCTCTCTACCCAGTGGGCTCTCCCCTCCCCTTTTATCCCTCCAGACCCGGGTGGGGTCGGGGCTCCACCCTCCAGGGCAGACGTGGAGGAAGTGGGTGGCTCAGACTCAGGGCCCAAGTCTGCTTGGCCAGGAGGGGACCCTGCCGTCCCCACACCCCATGTCAGACCCCGCTGCTCAGAGGACTCCCGCGGCCACCACCGCTGCTGCCATCTGTGAGGCCCTTTGTGATCTCGCCATCGGAGCTGCACCTGCAGAGGGAGGAGCGGAGGACCGAGGGCCACAGCATGAGAGGCCAGCGCCTGCCCCCTCGGCCGCCCCTGGCCCCACCACCCCTGGGCCCTGTGCCCCGCCCAGGGCAGACTCCGCCACCTCCCGACTCTTGCTGGGCCTGCTGGTCACAGGGGGCCCAGCCGTCTCCTCACCCTCTGACCCCCTGGGGCCCCTGGGCACCCCAACACAGCGCCCAAGGGGGGCCTCGGCCCACCCCACCCTGCCCGGGGACCTGCTGGCTCTGCTGCACACCCCGGCCACATTATGGGGACTCCTCCTGGGGGCAAGGCAGGGCGTGTCCAGACCCCTCTTGCTCAGCGACCCTGGTCCCCACTCATTCTCCCCACAAACTCCCAGGAAGCCTCTAAGAGCCCCGTCCTGGTCTAGGAACAAGGCCCACTAGTGGAACCCTCAGGAGCCCAGGTGGTGAGGAGATGGCATAGGGACAGAGGGCCGAAGGCGCCAGGGCTGGGGGAACCCAGGGACAGGTAGGGACCAGGGCCCTGGAGCACAGAGGGGGCCTCCCCTGCAGGCCCCACCCAGTCAGGGTCTCTGGGACCAGGTCCTCCAAGAAGTGTGCCTATTGGCTGAGACGTAGGAGGCGGTCCAATCAGCATGAGGATGCCCTAGCTATGATTGGCTAATGCTGAACCAATCTGAGCTGGCCCTGAGAACCCCTCCCCCTCCCCTGCAAGGCCCAGAGCCTGGCCAGGAGGTCACGGGACCCAGGGGGTCCTGCGCAGAGCCCCTCTCAGGCAGGTGTCCTCAGGCTGTAGGTGCGACTTCCTAACTCTTGTCATCCACTAGCAAAAACCCATAATTCCTTGAACAAATGCAAGCGACCGTGTGCACGGGAACGGATTCCATCTGGTTCGTCACGGAAACGCACAAGCCGGGCAGCCACTAGGGGTTCAGACGTTCAGAGACCTGGTCCCCATGTTGCGGGGTTGTGTGTCCCGCAGGCCTGGGAGACATGCTGTCGGCAGGCGCGTCCACCACGGGCCCAAGACAGCGACCTCCTCGACCTCACTGCGCAATGCTGGTGCTCCGGCGGGCACAGTGGCTCACACCTGTAATCCTAGCTCTCTGGGAGGCCAAGGCGGGCGGATCGTTTGAGCTCAGGAGTTCGAGACCAGCCTGAACAAGATCGAGACCTCGTCCCTATCAAAAATAGAAAGAAGTTAATTGGACAGCTAAAAATATATAGAAAAAATTAGCCGGGCATGGTGGCGCATGCCTGTAGTCCCAGCTACTAAGGAGGCTGAGGCAGGAGGATCACTTGAGCCCAGGCGTTTGAGGTTGCTGTGAGCTAGGCTGATGCCACGGCACTCACTCTAGCCCGGGCAACAGAGTGAGATTCTGTCTCAAAAAAAGGGTTCTGTGTGGGCCAGGACAGCAGGAGAGGGAGACAGAAAGCATGTCCGTTTCTCCGACTGCCGCACTCCAGCCCAACTACAGCCCTTGTGTAAAAAGGGAGATGGCTGCTCCGTTGCAAGAGGGGCTTGTGGGCCACTGTCAGGTTTCAACGTGTTCCCAGCGGGTGCCTGCTCTCCGAAGTCAGCCCAGTATGGCACGACGCCGGTCCCACAGCTGGGACACCTGCCTCAGCAAGCCAGGGACAATGGAGAGCTGCCACTAACGTGCTTTTTCAAAAAGACTGTCAACATAGAAGAATTATTTCCCCAGGGAAAACATCTTTCAAAAAAATGAAGGGAAGCAAAGACTTCCTCAGTCGAGCAAACAAACACACGAGAACGCATTGCCGGCGTGGCCGCAGCGCAGGAAATGCAAAGGAAGTTCTGCAGAACGAAAAAATCACAAGAGACGGACGTCTAGATCTGGACTGAAGGGGAACCAGCCCTGCAAACGGAGCAATCGCACAGCCACCGAGGTGAAAAGCGTTTTTCGGTGGTTTAAAGCAACGGCGAGGAGACAAGGCCACGCGCTGCGCTGTGTATAAACAGTGCAGAAGTGACACATGTGCAGCAGTGACAGGGCAGGGGGTGGGGGGAGTTAGAAGCGTGTTGATGTGCAACATTTGGGGGATGGACACACTTGAAGCTCTTACTCCAGGGGGGCAGGGGAGCATGGGCAATATATGTAACCTTAACACTCGCACCCCCATAATACGCTAAAATAAAAATAAATAAATTTTTTTAAAAAGCGTGTCGCTGTCAGGTCAGGTTGCATGTGGAATTGTGTGACTTTTAACATTCATACAGTGCTTTGTAGAGCAGTTTCAGCTTACAGACAGCAGGGCAGATGGTGCAGAGTTCCCGCCACCCCCCGCACATGCACGCAGATGCCCGTGGGGACACCTGGCGGGGGGACACCTGCCACAGCTGGAGAACAGTTACCCGCCCGCAGGTATTGACAAAGTCACCCTTGGCCCGTTCAGTGCCTGCGACGCCGCTGGGACGCGATGGCCCTGCTGTGAGCCCGTCTCTGCAGACGGTGCTGCTCCTTTCGTGGCGAGAACGTCCCTCCCAGCGCCACGTGGTGACCACGGCAGCTCCGCGGTCGGTCCCCAAACCAGAGGGAGGGAGACTGCCTCACATCTGTCCCCCTTTCCCCGGCTGGTCTCCGCTGTCGGAGGTGCTTTGCGCTTTACTGCTGACTTCTGTGGTCCCCTCCCCGTGGAGCAGGCCGGGGAGGTCCCTGTCACGGCCCCTTCGGTGGTCCCCTCCCGAGGAGCAGGCCGGGGAGGTCCCTGTCACGGCCCCTTCGGTGGTCCCCTCCCGAGGAGCAGGCCGGGGAGGTCCCTGTCACGGCCCTATGCCGCAGCCCCCGGGGCAGAACCCGTGTCTGAGCAGCCCAGACCAGCAGTGCCGCCTCTCCCTCTAGATGCCTCTCAGCTGTTCGCACCTGCTGGCCTGGGGACCCACACACCTTCCTTCCCGGTTACTCCTGATGCTCGGTTTGTGTACCCTACAGCAAATGGTCTTGACTTTTAGTCTGTTTCCCAATTGTCCGTGGCTGATATTTAGAAATACCGTATTTTGGAGTGTTGCCTTTGACTCTCACTGCCTCGCCCAGTCCACTTACTCTGGGCTTGGCAGAACCTTGGATTTTCGTCATGGTCACGGGGTCACCTGCGGTCCCCTCCCTGCCCGGCCGCGCGCCCGGTGCTGCAGTTCCCCGCGTGACCGGCAGAGGGCGCGCGGGCGCTGCGGGGCGGCAGGAGGGCGGGGGCGCGGCTCCCCTAAGCACCTGCCCACGCGGTCAGTTCGCGGAGCCCGCGGGCCGCGCTGGGGCGTGCAGACCTCCTGCGCGTGACCTTTCAGCCTCAGTTTCCCTGCGCGGAGACAGCTGGGGAGGGCGCCAGGGCTGCCAGGAGCGGAACAGGCTCTTCCTCCAGGCCCAGGGTGCGGCAGCCAGGAGGAGGGGGGTGGAGGGGTCGTGTGGCTCAGGGTCAGAGGCCAGGGGTCACAGGACGGAGGGGGACTCCGGCTGGTGCAGGGAGCACCTGCCCGTAGGGTGCAGGAGGCGATTCCAGAGGAAGATGCCACCCAGGGAAGGGGCCCAGGGTGGGACCTGAGCCCCTTGAGGCTGGATGCTGCTGTGGATCCAGGTCACATGCCCGGGGACCCAGGTGTAGACCACCGGCCGGTCAGCCAGGACCGTCCACCTGGCAGGGCAGAGGCCCTCCCGGGTCGTCCTGGGGAGGGGGGAGGGGGAGGAAGGGCCAGGACTCTGGGGGTTGGGGTCACGTCTCTCTGGGGAGCTGCAGAGCAGAACCAGGAGATCCTACCACACACGCACTACAACGGCTGGCGGTTGCAAATTGCCCTAACCCTAACCCCAACCCCAACCCCCAGAGTGGGGTCCGGTGGGCAGGGTCGGGAAGGGTGAGAGGAGGGACTGGCTGCACACAGGGGCATCGTGAAATGAGTCGGTGAATGCAGGGTGGCAGCTGGCCTCCCACTGTCGTGAGGGGAGGAGCAAACAGCAGTAAACCCAGTCGGGCAGGACTGCAGGGGGCCTGGCAACAGCTGGTGGTCACCCAGGCTGGAGCACAGGGGCCGGCTCACAGCTCACAGCAGCCTCCGGCTCCGGGGCTCAGGTGTCCTCCTTCCCCAGCCTCCCACACAGCTGCGACCCAGAGCACCACCAAGCTGGCCTAATTTTTTAATTTTCTGTAGAGACAGGGTCTATGTTGCCCAGGCTGGTCTCAAAATCCTGGTCTCAAGCAGTGCTCTGGCCTCAACCTCCGAAAGTGCTAGGATGACAGGCTGAGCCACCGTGCCCATCCCGTGGCTTTCAATAGAGACATGGAAGTGCGGATGTGCACGTGGCAGTGTGCATGTGTGCGTATGTACACGTGTGCATGTGTGTGCGTGTGCTTGTGCACACACATGCATGTATTCCGTAGCTCTGTCCCCTGAGAAAGGCTGAGGGCAGTGACACCTCAAGAGCCATGAGGGACGCCTGTCACCTAGACCTTGGTTTCTAAGCACCATTTCCAGGGCCTGGACCTCTTGGAAACGCCTGGAGCGAGGGGAGCGAGCGCCAGAGAGACCCGGCAATTCCCAGGGAGATCAGAGGAGGGGTGGAGACTCCCCAGGAAGGCTCAGAAACCAGCTTGCAGGAGCTCCCCGCATCCACCCCAGGGCCAGCCTGAATGTCTAGTCATCACCGAGAAAAAGAAACAAGTTATGGCTCATAGAGTAACACGGAGACTGTGAGTCCTCATAGTTATCACCAGAGGAATGAGGACATTGAAAGTCTGATGGAAACCGGCTAGTCACATGGTCTCAAGGACTCCCCCCGCAAAACTCTTCCCACTAAGGGAGAACCTGTGACTGCGCGTGGGCAAGGCGGCCCTGGAGCAGCGGTAATCGTGGTGAGATGTCCGGTAACTGGACAAACTGAAATGTGTGCACTTGGTGAGACGCAACGGAAAGAAGTGGGAGTCACAGCTGCGGTATCTTCCCAAAGACGTATCATCTCAGTCTAATCGCCAACAATATCAGGGCCTCAGCGAGAGGAGCCTTGTGCAGAACGCTGCCCTGACACCTTCCTGCTTCCCCGAAAGGTCAGAAAGGTCAAGGAAAGAACGGGCACCCGTTACAGGCTGGAAGAGAATCAAATGCACCACATGGTCCTCCACTGGGTCCTCTTGCTTCTGAGTACCTCACTGGGGCAGGGGACGGACTTTGAATGGCGTTTGAGAGTTATGGTAACAGCATGGCATGGTCATCTCCCACCACGATGGGCGTGTGGGACACTAGACCCTTATCAGATACATAATTTGCAAATATTTTCTCCCTTTCTGTAGGATATCTTTTCATTTTCTTAAAAATATTTTTTGGCCCGGCACGGTGGCTCATGCCTATAATCCTAGCACTCTGGGAGGCTGAGGCAGGTAGATTGCTCAAGGTCAGGAGTTCAAAACCAGCCTGAGCAAGAGCGAGACCCGTCTCTACTATAAATAGGAAGAAATTAATTGGTCAACTAATATATATATAGAAAAAATTAGCCGGGCACGGTGGCGCATGCCTGTAGTCCCAGCTACTTGGGAGGCTGAGGCAGGAGGATTGCTCGAGTCCAGGAGTTTGAGGTTGCTGTGAGCTAGGCTGACGCCACGGCACTCACTCTAGCCTGGGCAACAAAGCGAGACTCTGCCTCAAAAAATATTTTTTGATGCGAAAAATTTTGATGAAATCAAGTGTATGTATTTTTTTACTTTTTTGTCTGCTCTTAACATCATATCTAGGCCGGGCTCGAGGTGGCTCACGCCTGTAATCCTAGCACTCTGGGAGGCCGAGGCGGGTGGATTGCTCAAGGTCAGGAGTTTGAAACCAGCCTGAGCAAGAGCGAGACCCCATCTCTACTAAAAATAGAAACAAATTTATTGGCCAACTAATATATATAGAAAAAATTAGCTGGGCATAGTGGAGCATGCCTATAGACCCAGCTACTCGGGAGGCTGAGGCAGGAGGATCACTTGAGCCCAGGAGTTTGAGGTTGCTGTGAGCTAGGCTGACACCATGGCACTCACTGTAGCCTGAGCGACAAAGTGAGACTCTGTCTCAAAAAAAAAAAAATCATATCTAAGAATCCATCGCCAAATCCAAGGTCAAGAAAATCTACTCCTATGTTTTCTTCCAAAGGTTCTGTGGCTTGAGCTCTCATGTTTAGGTCACTGACCCATTGGGTTAACGTTTGTGTCCAGGGTAGGGGAGGAGTCCTCCTCCGTTCTTCTGCATGGGGGTGTTGGTTGTCCTGCACCGTTTCTTGAAGAGACTATCAATTCGCCATTGAATAGTCTTAGTGCCCTTGCCAAAAATCAGTCGTCAGCGGCATATGAGTTTATTTCTGGATTCTCCATTCTATTCAGTGGCTCTGTATCTCTCTGTACCAAAACCACACGGTTTTGATTACTGTAGCTTCATAGAAAATTCTGGAGTCAGAAAGGATGAGTCCTCCAATTTTGCTCTTCTTTTTCTTCTTTTTTTTTTTTCTTTTTTTAAATAAATTTTTTTTCTTTTTATTTTTTTTTTATTTTTTTCAAATTGCTGGACTAAAACAATCTTCTTTTTCAATATTGTCTTAACTATTTTGGGCCACTTGCGATTCTGTTTGAATTTGAGGATTAGCTTTTCCATTTCTGTAAAACAAAAAACAAACCAAAAAACCCAGCCCATTGCAACTTCGATAGGGAGTGGGGGGATACATTGAAGCTGTGTTTGGCATTGGCTCCTATTGCCACCTTAACAATGTTACCTCTTTCCATTTATTTAGGTCTTGTTTCATTTCAGCATGTTATAGGGATGTTTTCTAGTTTTTAGTGTTGTTCTAAAATCTGTGCCTGGGATTTGTTTTAAATCAGGTAAGACATACGGAGACAGAAATTGCTGTGAAGGAAGAAGCTGGTACTCACAGGTCCTAGACACAGGAGTGGCGGCAAACTCTCCAGGGCCACACGGGGAAGCCCCAGGACAGGCAGAGGCAGAGGAAGGAGAGGGCAGAGACGCCCCCAGCCTGCCTTGGGGTTTTCGTGGGAAGCAATGGGAGAGGCAGGGCAATCCCAGGATCAGACAGTCAGAGCCATTTCAGCAGCCTCCGGGCCCTAGGAGTGGCCCTACTTGTCAATAATCTGGCCCTGGGGTGGCTCGGGCAGGGGGAATGTCAGCTCAGTGTGTGAGAGTCCGGTGCAGAGGTGACATGAGGGACAGTGGCGGGAGGGACAGTCTCTGCAGGATGAAGGCCCCAAACACTGGAGCATCCAGAATACAGAAAATAAGAAAATATATGAGATACAAGTGTCTCTCCCCTCTTTGGTCAAATGCATTGCTAAGGTATTTCATTCTTTTAGATGTTATTGTAAACAAAATTGTTTACAAAATTGTTTTCTTAATTTCTCTTTTGGATTGTAGCATCTATTCTCTGTTTTCAATAAAGTCACACTATGATTCAGCTATTTCACCCCTGGGTACTGACCCAAGAGAAATAAAAACCTCGGTCCGCAAAGGACTTCCACAGTCACATTCGCATCAGCTTGATTTGTCACGGCCCAAACAGGGAACCACCAGAGCCACGGCCAGGGGAGGAGACGCGTGGACCGTGGCTCCTTGCTGCCGTGGGAGACGACGCAGCAGGGAGAAGGAGCTCGACTGCAGACTGTGGCACCACAGCCAAACTGCCGTGGGCATCGCCACGCACGGCCAAAGCTAAGACAGTGTGAGCAACAAAGTGAAGTATATGATAAGCATCCGAGAGTCGCCACTGACAGGGATATAACAAATAACTGGGAATAAACAAACAACTGGGGGAAAGAGACAGATCTCCATGCAGGAGAGCCCAGACAGTGCACACAGCTTCCCCCTCGAGGCGGTGGGCCGCTCCTCACCCGAGGATGGCCGAGACGTCCCTCCTGGTGGCACAGCCGCGAAGCCAGGGAGGGGACTCCAGGGGAGACACCAACAAGCTGCTCTCCTGCAGGGTGACGAGGTCCACCTCCAAGGAGGTCAGGGTGACGGCACGTGCCCTGAGACGCTGGAATGAGGGCACTTCGTCCCCACGCCCTTCCTCCCCGGCCTGAGAGCTCAGGCCGACCACCGCAAACCCCAGGAGGGCATCCCTCGGCCCCCGCCCGGCACTCCCCACAGCTGCCCAGGGCACCAAACAAGGACAGCCTGAGCCCGTCACAGCCAAGAGGAGCCTAAGGAGATGTGACAACTGAGTGTCATGTGGGGTCCTGGAGGGGCTCCTGGGACAGAAACGGGGCGTTAGGGAAGAGTAAGGAAACTGGAATCAACGCTGGACTTCAGCTGACATGACGCAACGTACCAGCTCATTGGCTGCAACGAGCGACGCTTCTAACGTGTGATGCTAGTGACAGGGACGCTGGGTGCGGGGCACGCGAGCACCTCTATGCCATGGCTGCAACGTCTCTGTAACCCCCACCCTGGTCTAAACTGAAAAGCATATTTTTTAGAAAGAAAGCGAGGACACAGAAGTCCAGTTCCAGGCCCAGACAGAGCCAGTCTCAGGGTCCCAGCCCAAGGCCCGGACAGCCCGGCAGAGAGAGCTCAGGCCCCCGTGACAACCTGCCTCTGAGATGTCGCTGTCCCAACATCCGCCGGCAGGTCCCGAGGTCCCCGCCACAGGTCAGATAGGCACTGTCACACCGTCACACCGCCAGCCCACTTCCCAACCGTCCTCTCTGTGGCCGGGGCTGATGACCCAGCTGATTGGGGGCCCCGGGCAGCTGGGCTTTTCCTGCCCTCCCCAGCTCCAAGTCACAGGCCAGGGTTGGAGGGTCCTGCTGAGACCCTGGAGGTCAGGGAGCCCCTCATAGATGTGGGGAAACTGAGGCACGAGGGGGTGTTGCCTGATCACCCAACAGGATGTGGCCTCGCAGGGCCCACACCTGGCCACCCACAGGCCAGGGTTGGAGGGTCCTGCTGAGACCCTGGAGGTCAGGGACCCCCTCTTAGATGTGGGGAAACTGAGGCACGAGGGGACGTTGCCTGATGACCCAACAGGATGTGGCCTCCTGCAGGCCAGCACCTGGCCAGTCGGCAGCCCAGGCTCAGAACTCCAGTTAGATGTTCACCTGGTGACCAACAAGGACGACATCAGCCCACCCTCCGTGGCAGGGCCCCCTCCTCCCCCTGGACGGCCGCACACCAGGGCGGGGCGGGACCTGCCAGCTCAGCCTTGCACAGGGGGAGCAGGGTCTGAGCCAGGAGTCCCCACCCAGGTCACCCCCACCCAGGCCCAGGAGCCTGGTGTCACCCAGTATGGAGGGAGGGCAGAGGGCAGGGTCTCCGTGGAGCCAGGTGCTGAGTCCTGACCTCCAGGCCATCCCAGGTCCCACGAGAAGGGACTTCAGGACTCTCACGTGTCCTGGCTCAGTTCACTTCCAGAATTGAGGATCCCTTCTCACCTGCACCTCATCATGCATATGGGAGGCAGAAGGATGGCCCCGCAGGGGGTCTGCACCCTAAACCCCTGGCCGGTGACTGCATGGGCTTACAGAGCAAAAGGGCTTTTGCAGATGTGACTAAGGTGCCAGCCACTGAGGTGTGGAGAGCGGCCTGGATCACCCAGGTGAGCCCGATGTAACCAGGAGTTCTTAAAATCAGAGAATCTTTCCCAGCTGTGGAGCAGAGACAATGGAACCAGCAGGGCTGGCTTTGAAGGGGGAGGAAGTGGCCGAGGCCTGCAGGTGTCCTCGGAAAGCCAGAGGGATTCTCCCCTGGAGCCGCAGAGGCACCAGCCCTGCCAAAACCCGGCCTCAGCCCCTGAGACCGAGTCAGGCCCCTGAGCTCTGGAATGGGAGGACAACACGCTGTGGAGTCGGGTAATTTCCACAGCAGTGAAAGAACATGAACACGCCATGGCTCTCTGCAAAGCCTGCAGCACCTACAGGAGCCGAGTGGAAGGAAACACCACGCTCCTCCCAGGATCACCTGCAGACTGCCCGGAAACCCAGTGCAAACCGAAAATGCAGATCCCTGGAGCAAATAGGATTACCAATTTCCAATGGTGGCAGAAGCTCAGTGAGCCAAGCCCACCGACAGCCTGAGGACACCTGCCCTGAGAGGGCCTCTGGGCAGGACCCCGTGGGTCCCCCCACCTCATGGCTTGGAGGTCAGTGGAGGGAAGGGGGATAGGGGTCCTCAGGGCCAGTTCGGATTGGTCCAGCGTTGGCCAATCATAGCTAGGGCATCCTCATGCTGATTGAACCATCTCCTAGGGCAGAGCCAATAGGCACACTTCTTGGAGGACCTGGTCCCAGAGACCCTGACTGGGTGGGGCCTGCAGGGGAGGCCCCCTCTGTGCTCCAGGGCCCTGGTCCCTACCTGTCCCTGGGGTTCCCCGGCCCTGGCGCCTTCGTCCCTCTGTCCCTGTGCCATCTCCTCACCACGTGGGCTCCTGAGGGTCCCACCAGTGGGCCTTGTTCCTAGACCAGGACGGGGCTCTTGGAGGCCTCCTGGGAGTTTGTGGGGAGAATGAGTGGGGACCAGGGTCGCTGAGCAAGAGGAGTCTGGACACGCCCCACCCTGCCCCCAGGAGGAGTCCCCATAATGTGGCCGGGGTGTGCAGCAGAGCCAGCAGGTCCCCGGGCAGGGTGGGGTGGGCCGAGGCCCCCCTTGGGCACTGTGTTGGGGTGCCCAGGGGCCCCAGGGGGTCAGAGGGTGAGGAGACGGCTGGGCCCCCTGTGACCAGCAGGCCCAGCAAGAGTCGGGAGGTGGCGGAGTCTGCCCTGGGCGGGGCACAGGGCCCAGGGGTGGTGGGGCCAGGGGCGGCCGAGGGGGCAGGCGCTGGCCTCTCATGCTGTGGCCCTCGGTCCTCCGCTCCTCCCTCTGCAAGTGCAGCTCCGATGGCGAGATCACAAAGGGCCTCACAGATGGCAGCAGCGGTGGTGGCCGCGGGAGTCCTCTGAGCAGCGGGGTCTGACATGGGGTGTGGGGACGGCAGGGTCCCCTCCTGGCCAAGCAGACTTGGGCCCTGAGTCTGAGCCACCCACTTCCTCCACGTCTGCCCTGGAGGGTGGAGCTCCGACCCCACCCGGGTCTGGAGGGATAAAAGGGGAGAGGAGAGCCCACTGGGTAGAGAGGGACAGGGACAGACCAGGGTGCGGATCCCCCTCCTGGCCCTGACAGCCCCGATCCCTGGGGACCCCGGCTCCCCCCTGCACCCCACAGCCTGCAGAGCCCGGCCCAGCCCCGCTCACGCCCCTCCCTGCCCCTTCCAGATGCTGAGCCTGCTGGTGTTGGCGCTGCCCATCCTGGGGAGCCTGGTCCACGCGGCCCCTGGTGAGTCCCGACCGCGCCCCGCCCTGTCCCTGCCCCTCAGCCCACACCCCACAGCCCGGGGCTCGGGTGGGTCCAGAGGGGGCCAGGGTGCCTGGCACAGCTGACCTTGTCCCCGTCCAGCCCCAGGACAGGCCCTGGAGCGAGCAGGGATCGTGGGGGGCCAGGAGGCCCCTGGGGGCAGGTGGCCCTGGCAGGTGAGCCTGAGGACCTATGGTCAGTACTGGCAGCACATCTGCGGGGGCTCCCTCATCCACCCCCAGTGGGTGCTGACGGCGGCGCACTGTGTGGGACCGTGAGTCTCTGGGGTCCTGGCGGGAGGGGAGGGCGCGGGTGCTCCTGGGGGCTGCTCAGGTCCCCTGAGGAGGAGTCTCCTCCCCCAGGGAAGTCAAGGACCCGGCAGACTTCAGGGTGCAGCTGCGCGAGCAGCTCCTCTATTACCACGACAGACTGCTGCCCGTCAGTAGGATCATCCTCAACCCCAACTTCTACATCGCCCCAGGCGGGGCAGACATCGCCCTGCTGGAGCTGGGCGTCCGCGTGAACCTCTCCAGCCAGGTCCACACGGTCACCCTGCCCCCGGCCTCGGAGACCTTCCCCCCCGGGACTCGGTGCTGGGTGACAGGCTGGGGTGACGTGGAGGATGGCGGTACGTGTCAGGGACGGCTGGATGCTGGGGCAGGCGGGCCGGGGGTGGGCGTCGGTCGCCCCCTCCTGCAGCTGCATCTTCTCCTCCGCCCACAGTGGGCCTGCCGCCACCGTTTCCTCTGAAGCAGGTGAGGGTCCCCATAGTGGAAAACCACCTTTGTGACGCCAAATACCACTCCGGCCTGGCCACGGGGGACAACGTCCACATCGTCCGGGACGACATGCTGTGTGCTGGGAACAGCGGGAAGGACTCCTGCCAGGTGGGCCCCGCTCATCCCCCCACACACCCCCTCCTGGGGCTGGCCAGTGAGCACTGACCCTCCCCCTCCCCTTCCCCAGGGCGACTCCGGAGGGCCCCTGGCCTGCAGGGTGAAGGGCACCTGGCTGCTGGCGGGCGTGGTCAGCTGGGGCGAGGGCTGCGGCCAGCCCGGCCGACCCGGCATTTACACCCGAGTCACCTCCTACTTGGACTGGATCCGCCGCTATGTCCCCAAGGAGGTCTGAGCCAGGTCCCCAGGGCTGCCACCGGGTCAGTAGAGAAGCCCCCCCTCCTGTCCCCAACACTGCTGCCTCCTATCCAGGAGGGGTCCACCCCCAGCACCGCTTCCCCGTCCTCAGGTCCTGAGCCCTGTCACCTGTGCGGAGCCTCCTCCCCACCCCACCCCCTTCCCACCTGAGCCCCTCCTCCGTGCCAACCCCCTCCCCCATCCAGAGCCCCCTCCCCTGCCCACACCCTCACTGTCCCACACACTGAGTCTCATTAAAGTGCACGAGAAGCAGGCACGGCTGTCACTGTGTCCTGGAGTGGGGGTGCTGGGGATGGGGCCCCGGGCACGGCCGGGTGCAGCTGCCGGAGCTGCAGGGTCCCCAGTGGCCGAGCCCCAGCATGTCACTGTGGGACCCAGGGCCGACTCCTCCCTCAGGAGGCGTCCAGGACTCGGGGTGGCCAGAGCACCAGGGACGGACGATTGAAAGTCGATTGCAGAGGACGCCAGGCCCCCGAGCCCGGCCCAGAGACAGCAGGGCCACCACGCCCCGCAGCCCTGCCCCTCCCCGCCCCGTGGGCTCCAGCGTGGGCTCTGGGCTCGTCCCGCACACCCGGTTCGCCGCCCCTTTGTTTCTCCTGGGTCTGTCGCTTGTGTGATTGCTCTGACTGTCACATCCTGAGACCCGCTTTTCTCACTCCACACCTGTGGCCTGCTGTTTGAAGCTCGGACCGACTCCGTGCCTTTGCTGGCGGAAATGGCGCTGGGCTTGCTGGTGTCTTCCTAGAGCTGCTCCATCTCAGACCTCCCTTAGGGCAGAGTCCTGAGGACACCTGTGGCAATGCCACGTGGTGTCTAGAAAGACTGTTCCCAGCTACCTACCTGGTCCCAGGTGACGGTGCTGCCTTCACCCCTGGCCAGCGCCGGACAGGAATGACACACTGCAGGCTGGTGCGGTGACGCACAACGGGGTAGAGATGACACGAGCCACGTGCTACATGCCACACAGTGTGATGCATGTGCCATCAGCAGCGTTGGGAGAAAAGCAAAATATTTCAATATGTTCAAAGTTCGAAGCTGTCGCGCCCAGCAGCATCCCGTGCCACCTGAGTGGTTCCATCCCTGGGAGCCGCAGCTTTTCCCGTGTCTGTGGATTTTCCTCTGCTGCTCCTTTGTCCACAGCTATTGTGGTTTTAAGTTTCTTTTCATCGTTTTGAGATTTTTGGCTAAACCAATCCATTGCCAGTTTGTCTTTAGCAGTGGCTGGAACTGTTTGGTTGCCTTGGGAAGCTGGGGCGCTTCTGTTTGGAGATGGAGACTTTGGTTACTGTGGACACGGGCCCAGGCACCCTTCCACCCTGAGTCCCTCCCCAGTGTCCTATGCCCTGACTGGAAACTGCAGACCCCAACACCCATGTCCTGTGAGCTACGGGAGACCCCGCCAGGCCAGGGGCATCGCCAGGGCCAGGCCCCGGAGCCTCAGCTTACCTGAGCCTCAGCTTACCTCCTGTCCACTTGTCGCCGGGTGGCTGGGGTGTCGCAAGCTGATGTGGGGGCTCCTCTCTGCACAGCGGGCCTGGAGTGGGGTGTGGTGCTCTTCAGGGAGCCGTGCGGGGGTTGGGGGATTCCCAGTTCTGGAGGTGAACCGAGCGGGGACAGGTGAGAGCCTGGAAGTCCCCTCCCGTGGGGACCCGGGATGGCCCCGAGCTCAGGACTCAGCACCTGGTTCCATGGAGACCCTGCCCTCTGCCCCCTGCTCTGGACTACACCAGGCTCCTGGGCCTGGGTGGGGGTGACCTGGGCGGGGACTCCTGGCTCAGACCCTGCTCCCCCTGTGCAGAGCTGACCAGGCAGGTCCCGCCCCCGCCCAGGTGTGCAGCCGTCCAGCGGGAGGAAGGGGCCCTGCCACAGAGGGTGGGCTGATGTCATCCTTGTTGGTCACCAGGTCAACATCTAACTGGAGTTCTGAGCCTGGGCTGCCGACTGGCCAGGTGCTGGCCTGCAGGAGGCCAGGTGTTGTCTCGGTGAGGCCACATCCCGGTGGGTGATCAGGCAAAACCCCCTCGTGCCTCAGTTTTCCCACATCTAAGAGGGGGTCCCTGACCTCGAGGGTCACAGCGGGACCCTCCAACCCTGGCCTGTGACTTGGAGCTGGGGAGGGCAGGAAAAGCCCAGCTGCCCAGGGCCCCTAATCAGCCGGGTCATCAGCCCCAGCCACAGAGAGGACGGTTAGGAAGTGCCTGCCCAGCTGGCAGCCATGTGACCGTGGCCATCTGACCTGTGGTGGGGACCTCAGGACCCACCAGCGGATGCGGGGAAAGGGACATCTGGGGGGGGTGGTTGTCACGGAGACCCGAGCTGTCTCCGCAGGGGTGTCTGGGCCTTGGTCTGGGATCCCTGAGACTGGCTGGTAGAGGTTGAAGGAGACGGGGCCAGCGTGTGCCTGGGGAACCAGGGAGGGCTTCCTGGAGGGGGTGGCACTCATCCCAGCCCCACCCTGTGGAGGAGAAAATGCTGGTTTTGCAGCCAGGACACCGGGGTCCTGTCCTATCCCTGCTGTGGTCTGGGCGGGAGCCCTGGGTGGGCTCAGTGCTGGGCTGCAGTGTCCACACGGGGACCGACAGAGGTGACAGCCCTTCCCTGTGGGTGTGCCAGAGGAACAGGCGGGGCATGCCCGCGGTGCCTGTCCTCCTCCTGGCCCTACCTTCCTGCCCTGACAGCAGGTGTGTGGCCGTCCCCGCAGCAGCCCACGCCCAGCGGGTCCAGGCTCAGGGGACCCTCCTCCGCTGCTGGGCTGGCGCCATGGCCCTGGGACCCTTGGCCCTCCTGCTGCTCCTGGCCGTGCTGGGTGGGTGAGCGGCGGGGCACGCGGGGCGGGGGGAGGGTGAGCGTCTGGAGCCCGGTGTTCACGCACATCCGGTATCTCCCATCAACCTCTGGGTGGGAGCCTTGCGGCCTGGTCCCTGGAGGGGGTGGGAGAGTGGGGGGCTTGAGTGCTAGGGGGAGCCGGGGCAGAGGGAGGGACATGTGTCCAGGCCGCACGGCGCAGGGCCTGAGCTTCCTCGCACAGCCTGCGCCAGGGTGCTGGGCGGCCATCGGTGCCTGGAGGCAGGTGCGGGTGGGGGTGCTGGCAGCCCCGGCCCCTGGATCCTGGGTCAGAGGGGGCAGCATGCCCGGGGCAGTGCTCAGCGCCTCCCAGCTGCCATTTATGGCCCGGACGGGCCCCGCCCTGCCACCAGACCGGCCCCACCCGCTTGGGACACGGGGTCCACCCAGGGTCACCCCGAGGCCTGGTGGGCGTGGACACCCCTCCTCCCGGCAGCCTCCCACCCCCTCATCCTGGACCTGCCCCGTCTCCTTCCCGCAGGCGTCTCCCGCGGAGTTCTGCAGCCAGGTGTGTCTCTCAGCGTGGGGAGGGGCAGGGAGGCCTGGCAGGAGCCCCCAGAGGCGACACTGCGTTCTCCCCCGGGGCCACGTCTCGGGGACCAGGGAGGGCACACAGCTCATACTGGTGGTTTACGCTCAGGCCCCCTGCCCGGTGGGGGAGGGCTGTAGCCGGGGCCCTCCCAGCTGCTGCTCTTCCCCTGCAGTTGTGCCTTACAGGGGTCACTCTGAGACCCTGCAAACCACCCGTGCGCCCAAACCTCCCCCTGCAGTCTCAGGGGTCCTCCTCACGGCCTCTGGGGCTGCTCCCCACACCGACCGCTTCTGGGTCTTTCTGGCGCCTGTTTTGGGGCCTGTCCTTCTCCGAGCCCCTCCCCACACTCTCCCCTCTCCTGGCACCACGAGCGCCCCGGCCCCCCGAAGCCCTGCCCGGAGTCCTCCGTTAGGATTTTTGGAGCACAGTGCTTGGAAACCAAGACCCGGGCGCCGGTGGTGTGTGTAGCTGCTGGGGTGTTGCTTCTTCTGGGGGTGCCCAGCAGATGGGGGGCTGAGGATGTGAGAGGAAAATGCCCGAGAAGGTGGGGAGGGGTGTCCAGGGAAGGCTTCCTGGAGGAAGAGGCAGGGGGGTCTCTTGGGATGCCCCACTATCGACCCCTCCTCCTTTGGCTTAGGGTGCGGACGGCCCCAGGTCTTGCACTCGGGGAGCCGAATCGTGGGGGGCCACGCTGCCCGTGCTGGCACATGGCCCTGGCAGGCCAGCCTGCGTCTGCGGAGGGTGCACGTGTGCGGGGGGGCCCTGCTCAGCCCCCAGTGGGTGCTCACAGCCGCACACTGCTTCTCCGGGTGAGTGGGGCGGGGGCGGGGCAGGGGCTCGCTCAGCTTTGGACTCTCTCCTGAGCTGGAACCCTTTGGGCCTCAGTTTCCCCTTCAGTGGACAGGGAGGCAGCGGGTGGCCCCAGGGCCCAAGGGCAGGCGGCCCAGCATGCCAGCTGGCGCTGCCTGGGGAGTTTCTGTGCAGCCCAGCGTGAGGCTGCCGCTCTCGGCACACCCCCATCCCGCCTCCCGCTGTTTCTTCTTCCCCGGGAGCGAAAGCCCGAAAGCCCCTCCTGGCCAGGCCCCCTTGGACCTCTCGCCTCTGCAGCCGGCCACTCTCGGGCTGGTGACGCCCCACCCCCTCCCGCTTTTCCTGCCAGGTCCCTGAACTCATCCGACTACCAGGTGCACCTGGGAGAGCTCAGGGTCACGCTGTCCCCCAGCTTCTCCACCGTGGGGCGGATCATCCTATACTCCAGCCCCCCGGGGCCGCCGGGCTCCAGCGGGGACATCGCGCTGGTGCAGCTGGGCGCCCCTGTGACCCTCTCTGGCCAGGTGCTGCCCGTGTGCCTGCCGGAGGCTTCGGCCGACTTCCGACCGGGCACACGGTGCTGGGTGACCGGCTGGGGCTACACGCGGGAGGGAGGTGAGGCGCCCCCGCCCGCCACTCTGTCCCCCCGGGATGTGGGGATGCCGGGCTGGTGCTGGGCAGCTGCCCAGCACCCCTGAAGGC
Organism: Mirza zaza; assembly: GCA_008750895.1. Classification (NCBI taxonomy): domain Eukaryota; kingdom Metazoa; phylum Chordata; class Mammalia; order Primates; family Cheirogaleidae; genus Mirza; species Mirza zaza. The sequence continues at coordinate 12,340 of VSMD01077151.1, read as the reverse complement.
TGTCCCCCCCCAGAGCCCCTGCGGCCCCCCTACAGCCTGCAGGAGGCGGAAGTCTCCGTGGTGGACGCAGACACCTGCCGCCGGGACTACGCCAGCCCAGGGGGCGGCTTGGTCCAGCCCGACATGCTGTGCGCCCAGGGCCCTGGGGACGCCTGCCAGGTGCGCCAGGCCGGGCGCGGCGCGGGAGGGAGGCCCGGGGCCCTGGGAGGGGCCCCACCTCCCAGCATCCTGGTCCCCCTTCCCATCCCCCAGGACGACTCGGGAGGGCCCCTGGTCTGCCAGGTGGGCGGCTACTGGCTGCAGGCCGGCGTCGTGAGCTGGGGCGAGGGCTGCGGCCGCCCCGCCCGGCCGGGCGTCTACACCCGCGTCTCTGCCTACGTGGACTGGATCCGCCGCCACATCCCGGCCTCAGAGGGCTTGGGGTCTGCCGGGCCCAGGCTCCCTGCGCTGCCCATTCTGGCCGCCTGCTTCCTCCCCGGACTCCTCCTCCTGCTGCTCTCCTGCACCCTGGTGGCCAAGCGCTCGCGGCGCCCAGCCTGGGTCGCCCCCACATGATCCCTGACGCTTGACCCCCACGGCACGATCCACAGAGTTTCTTAAATAAGTTACTGTTTATTCCGTGTGGCTCCCTCCCTCCCCTTGCCTCGAGTGTTCCACCTGGGGCTGTCGCCACCACGTCCAACCTGAATCACCCCGCAGTCGGACGCGGGCGCCCAGGGGAACCCTGAAGCTGAGGCCCGGGCGGACGGAGGGACAGGCGTCTTATTGCACGGGCCGCGGTCCTGAGTGACGCGGCCGCTGCCCAATCACGGATGTTTCCGGAACGTCCAGGGGGCGGGAGGGAAACAGTGGGGGAGGGAGAGTGAGGGGCGTGGCAGACGGACAAGCTCTCAGACGGTGAGCGAAGGTGACGCTGCTGTGGTGGCCTTGGGGACCACGCCTGCTACCCGCCCGGGCGCCAGGGCCCGGCGCCTGTTCCCTATAGAATCGTGGGCCGTGAGGATAAGGACGGCGCGGTGCCTTCCTCCTCGTGGTGCGTTTCCAGTCCTCATCCTCGGCGCGGCCTCTCACCCAGGACTCCTGACCCGCGGCCCCGCGCAGCCTCGGGGCAGAACTCGAAAGACCCAAACCCGAGTCTCTCCCCGGCTGGCGGCCACGGCGCCTCTCGCCCCACCGGGCACCCCGAGCCCAGCGCCAAACCCTGAGCGGCACGCAGGCCTGACCTACACGGGCTCGTCCACACCCTCTCCCGGGGCAGGCGTGGCTGGGGGGGACCCCGGCTTCTTCAGGGGGGCCTGGGGGACGGCGAGATACAGCCCCCGCCTCTTCTCTGGGGGGTCACCGGAGGGCGTGGGAGGCTCTGGTTCTGGGGGTTCCAGAGGTGCCTCGGCCCCCGAGGAGGAAGCTCTGGGTTCTGGGGCCACGCCGTGGCCGCTGTCCAAGAAGGGGTCTCCCCCGGGGCCCCCCAGGTCCAGCGGCTTGAAGGCGAAGTTGGGGACGGTCAGATGCTCCGCCCAGCAGGGGGCCACGCCCCAGCGCTCGCCCCTGGCCGCGGGGTCCCCGCTGGTACCCGGGCCCTCCGCAGGCTCCAGGGCGTCCCTGTGGGGCGTGGCCTCGCAGGATGGGGTCCTGCGCCGCAGGGTGGAGCTGCCCTCTGCCGCGGGGGGCCGGGCGGAGCCCTCATCCTCCGCGGGGGGGTCCACAGAGATGCAGGGGGGGCTCATCTTCTTCTTCCTGCGCGTGCCCAGGGCCAGCTCGGCCTCCGGGCCCCGGCCCTTCCCCTCCCCCGGCTCTGAGCCGTGCTCCCCGGCTCCCGGCTCCGCCACGGGCCAGCGCTGCTCGTCTGCGCGGCCCGGCCTGTCCAGGAAGCCCTGGGCGTCCACACTGCAGCGCCTGCACGCGGCGCGCTCACCGCCAGGCGCCACGGGGCTGCGGGGCTCTGCCGGGGGCGGCCAGGCGTGGGCGGCACCGGTGATGTGGCTGACCTCCTCATCCGCCGGGTCCGCGGCCTCCGCCTCGTCTCTGCCTGGTGCCGGCGGCCGGCTGGAGGCGCAGTGCTGCCCGAGCGTGGGCTTCCGGGAGCGCATGCTGGCGGGCCGTGAGGAGGCCCCCAGGGACACCTGCCTCACCGGGGTCCTCTCGGGATCCTCACGGTCCAGGGCGCCGTCCCCAGGGCTGTCACCGCGCCCCTCCAGGGACTCGGTGTGCACGGCCTCCTGGAGGGCGTGGGGTCGAGGTGAGGCGTGGGGCCCCAGAGAGGGAGCACCCTCCCACCTGGTCTTGGGGACACAGTGGACTGGCGGCTCCTGGTGTGGGTGTCACTGGCCCCATCTCCCCACCTGTGGGGCTCCCAGGGGACAAGTCTGCACCCGCCGCTCTGTGGGCAGTGGCAGAGGGGAGGCCCCGGGGGTTCTGAGCTGCTGTGGGCACAGCCTGCCGGGGCTCCAGGACGCCTTGAGGGTCACCGAGCTGGGGCCCAGGCCTCCTCCCCATCCCCAATCAGCTGGGCCCCTGGGGGTGGGTTCTGGCTGGCCCGAGGTGGGACTTGGGGTGTGGAGCCTGGGTGCTCTCTCCTCGGATGCACAGCCCGGCCTAGGCTGTGCCAGGAGCCTCCTGGGCTCCAGGCCCTGAGACCCCGCAGAAGGCAGACAGAAAACTCCGGAGCTCCAGGGACGTGGAACCCTCCCTTCCTGGGCCCCACCCCTGCCTCGGCTGCAGGGTGAAGACGGCTCCTACCTGTCTGCAGAGCAGCCGGCCAAGGCTGGAGGAGCGTGGCGTGCCCCGAGGGGATGGGGCGCGCAGACTATCGCTGCCTCTGGCTGGGGAGGACACGGCAGTGGCGGCGGACGGGACGTGCAGAGAGGCGCAGGGCTCCGGGGGTGGCGAGTGAGCAGGGGTGCCCGAGCCTGGGGTGGGGAGATGTCTGAGCTGCGCGGACACCCTGTCCTGCCGCCGCCCCCTCCCTCCTGCCCCGAATCTCCCGCCGCGCCTCCTTCCCGCCCCTCCCCCACCCCGTGTCTCCCCCAGCCACCTCCTTCCCGCCCCCTCCCCCACCTGGTGTCTCCCACCACCCCACCCCTCCCGTGTCTCCCACCGCCCCCTCCCCTCCCCCCTCCCCCCTGTGTCTCCCGCCGCCCCCGCGCCTCCCCGTCCCACCCGTGTCTCCCACCGCCCCCTCCCCCCCTCCCCCGTGTCTCCCGCAGCCCGCCGGGAGCCGTACCCGCGGGAGGGCCGCCCACGCGGGTCTCCATCTCCACCTCCTGCAGCGGTGGCGGGGGGCGGGCCGAGGCCGGAGCCACGGGTCGGAACATGTAGCTGTCGTTGGGCAGGGACAGCATCCTGGACACGGACACCTTGCGCACGGCCGGGAGGCCCCGGGCGTCCGGGCTCTCGCGGGGCGGGGCAGGCGCGTCTGCGGCAGGCCTGGGGGGGGGCTCCTGTGCCATCTCCAGCTCGATCTCGGCGTCCATCTCTGCGTCCTCGCGCGCCTCCTTGTTGCTCTCCTCCAGGTGCTTCATGAGCACGGCCACCACCACGTTGACCAGCACGAACTGCGCCACCAGCACGAAGGTCACGAAGTAGACGGGCGACAGCGCCGGCAGGTAGCTGAGGCAGTGCCTGTCCTCCCGTGTGCACTCGCGCAGCGTGTCCTGGGGGTGGGCGGGTGGCCGCGGGCTGGGTGTCACAGTCCCCCCCCCAAGCCAGACCGGAGCCCGCAGCCCCGCCCCCGCCGGCAGCCACCCGGTACCTTCATGATCCCGTTCCAGTTGTCCCCGGTGGACACGCGGAACAGCGTGAGGAAGGCCATGCCGAAGTTGGAGAAGGTGGCGTGCCGGCTCAGGCCCTCGCACGGGTTGTCCTCGCTGCACTCTGCGGGGGTGGGGTGGGGGTCTGGTCAGCTGCCTGCAGGGGCCCTGCACGCCCCCCTCCCATGCTGCCCAGGGACACAGGGCGGAGCCACAAGGGGCCTGGGAAGGATCCGGAAGCGACCGCCCTCCGTGCCCGCACATGCGGGGGCGGGGGGCTTAGCGGGGCCCACACCCGGGTGTCTGGGGCGCTGGCGGGTACTGAGCCGCCCACCCTGGGTGGGCACACGCTGGGCTGGGACAACCGCCCCGGCGCCTGCCAGACTGCCACAGAGGCCCCAAGAAGAAACCAGTGGGACTTGCACAGTCTGTGCAGGGCCCCCGCCCTAGCCGGGGCCGAGGGCCTTGGAAATTATGGGGACAACCCAAAGGGACAGGCAGCGAGCGTCTGTCTGCTGGACATCACGTGGAGCTGGGGGGGTGGGGTGTGCATGTCTGTACATGTGCGTGTGTGTGCACTTCTACACGTGTGTGCCATAAGCCCCAGAGGAGGCCGCTGCGTGCAACCTGAGTGTGCATGGGTGCCCGTGTCGTGCCTGCGGTGGACGTCGGCCCTGCGCAGCGAAGGGCTGAGGAGCAGGCGGGCGAGGTCGCCAGGAGGGCCGTGGCCCCCCAGCCCTGCATGGCCTTTGGCCGGACCCCATGTCTGTGGGGGCGCGCGGCGCGGCGCCACTCACCGAGCCTCCCGAATAGCTCCACTCCCAGGGCAGCATAGATAAAAAACAGGAGCATGAAAAGAAGGCCAAGGTTCCCTACCTACACGGAGAGAAGCAGAGGCAGGTCAGGCGGCGGCCGCGGCCCCTCACGCACCGGGCTCTCCCGGGCCCAGGGGGGAGCAAGTCCCCAGAGACGGGCTCGGACCCCTGCTCTCGTGCCCACGTCCCTCCTGGACCCCTTGTCCCCCACCAGGGCTCAAGCCCCTCTCCCAGCCCCACCTTGCTGCGCCCACTCTTCACCCCTGACGTCTGGGGACCCCCACTGTCCCTGCTGGACAGGTTCTCCTGCTCCCGAAGGCCAGGAGGCCTCCCTGGTGGCTCTGGCCTTCCCTGGGCAGGGAGCACCTGCAGCCCTGGCCTTTGCATGCAGGGCGCTGGGCTCAGCTGACCGAGGGCACCACCGCCCAGCCAGACACGTGTACGCCCGGCTCTTGGGTGCTCCGCCCTGGCCGCTGGGTATGGCCCTGCCCCTCCCTCCTGTCCCTCCCTGGACTCCCGAGCGCCCGGTGGAGGACCCAGGAGCGCTTGGGAAGGCCCGCAGATGGCCTGGGAGGCCACTGGGCAGACATGCAGCGGGTGGACGGGCATGCCAAGCCGCCCGTGGCACAGCACGGCTGCCGTGTGACCTCCTGGCCAGACCACGCTGTGCATGCGTGGATGACACGAGGCCTCCGAGGCCATGTTCTCTTGGGGGCACCGTGACGCTGGTCGCACGGCGGCGACCTACCTGGGGCAGGGCTTGCACCACGGTGTCCAGCAGGGCGCGCATGCCCGTGGCCATCTTGAGCAGCTTCAGCACTGGCGGGAGCCGAGAGTCAGCGCGGCCGGCCCCTCTTCCCGCGGACCATCCCGCAGACCCCCAGGCCGCGGCCCGGCCCTGCAGCCCTGGCGGGCGCGAGCGTGGCACCTACCGCGGGCGATGCGCAGCACGCGCATGATGCGGATGATGGTGGGGTTGACGGGCAGCGCGGCGCTGGTCTCGATCTCCTCCAGCGCGATGCCCACAATGGACAGCAGCACGATCGCCAGGTCCAGCTGGTTCCACCTGCGCCGCCACAGGTGGGGGGAGGGCTCAGCGCCCCACTCACACGCGTCCTGCGGCCCCGGCGCCCCCACTCCCCTCACACCCTCATCTCCGCAGACGCCCGGGGATGACGGCCACGGCTCCCACCTGGCTCCCAGGGCCCCGCCCACACCTGTCCTTGAAGAACCGGCGGAACCCAAACGCCACGAGCTTCAGCGCCGCCTCGAAGACGAAGACGATGGTGAAAACGTAGTTGCAGTACTTGAGGGCCTCGTCCAGCGACTGCGGATAGGGCCGGCTGAGGCGGGGCCCCGCCCACCATGCGCCCCAAGCCCCGCCCTCTGCGCACCCCGACCCTCCCTGCGCGCCAGGCCCGCCCCTGCCGTGTGGCCGCACGCTCAGGTCGGGCAGCTCCAGGCTGCAGCCCCTCCCCCAGCTCCAGCAGGGCACCCAGGCCGTGCACAGGCGTCCAGCTGACTGAACCCACGGAAACGTGCCCTGCGGCATCCGCTGTCCAGCTGAAGACCCCCTCATCCAGGACGCTGCCCTGAGCTGCTGCCCGGCTCTCGCCCTCAGCCACCCGCAGCAAACCCCAGCCCTGGCGCGCGCCCTGTCCGGCAGACCCCAGCGCCAGCCGCGAGCACCCGGAGCCTGCGACTGTGCCGGGCGCTCTGCACACAGCTCTCAGGGAAGGGTAGGGCCTCTGCCCCCAGCCCACCTCCCGGCCCTGTCTACAGCCCGGGGCAGGGCCCAGGCGCCCCGGACCAACCCACACAAAACGCTATTTGCACAAAGCTGAGTAAACGCAGACTGAAAAGCTCCTGTTCTGAGACCTCATCCTTCCTGGGGGGGTGTCATCCTGCGGGCGTTGCAAGTGGCATCCGAGCGCAGTAAGAATTCGCCGTAGGCCCATCTCCCACCAGCCCCTCCCCATGTGGGACCCTCGCAGCCAGGCTGGGGAGGGTCCTCCAGGCCAGGGGGCCCCAGGCGTCCACACCGACCCCGGCGAGGGGTCAGCGGGCTCCCTGGTGCCGGCGGCGCCCACCTTGGGCTGGTTATAGTGCTCCATGGACATGGTGATGACGTTGACGCAGATGATGAAGGTGATGAAGAGATCCAGGTAGTGGCTCGTGCACAGCGTGTGGATGGAGCGGCGGGTGGGCGCGTAGTCCGCGTAGTACGGCCGGCGCTGGGCCTCTGCGGGAGGACGGCCGTCAGCGTTGGGTGCGGGAGGGCCGCCTGCGCCCCGCGGCCTGAGGTCCCCACGCTCCTCCCAGGAGATCAGACCTGAACGTGGCGCCAGCCCAACCTCCAGGGGCTTGCTTGAGGCTGGGGAGGGGCCGTTCTAAGGAGTCTGGCTGGGTGGGAGCAGCCTCAGGGCAGGTCGACTGCCAACCTCCTGCTCCACGGTGGCTGTGCCCGGCAGCCCCGGGAAGGGTGCGGAAGCTGCGACCCCTTCCTCACGTCCCACCTGGGACCCCGTGTACACACTGCCTCCTGGGGCTCCCAGGCTGGGCCTACCCCTGTACCTCAGGGTGGGGACATCCAAGACCCTGGCAGGTTCACCTTCTCCCTACCCACGTCCAGGTCGGAGCCCCGCGGGCCACACTGTGGCAGAGACCGGAGCACGAGCCCCAGGGTTCCCACCACCCTGCAAGGGGCCCCTGGTGGCTGCCTGTGCGGAGGTCTGCGGAGCCCGGCCCATCTGGGGCCACGGCCCACCACCGTTCGACAGAGCTCCCTGACCCCTCCCTGCGCGCCCCCACCCCGCACACGCACGGGGGGCTCCCCCAGGTGAGGGCTGAGCTGCCTGCACCCGGCCCCGCCCGAGCCCCATGCTCCACGGCGGCATGCAGTCTCTGGAGAGCCCAACCCGCCCAGGGGTGCTGGCGCGGAGGAACCCCGGCAGCCACGAGCTGGCAGGGTGCGGGGCGGCCCCTCGTCACCCTGGCGCCCTGCAGCGCAGCAGAGAAGCGACACACACGTGCACGGACAGCAGCAGCCTGGGCGCCGGCCGGCGAGCGCAGCACCCCCCGCGGCCACCCTGCCCACCCTGCGGGCTGCCCAGAAGCGGGGCTCAGGCATGCGGAGCGGGGCCCGTACCTGGGTTGGGGCAAGTGCCTGCAAGGACAAGGACATGGTCTGAGCCTCCGCGCAGGGCGCTCAGCGGGGCTGTGGGCGGGCCCCCTTCCCCCCGGAGGGCACTCGTGGGTGAACCTGCCCTCAGCGCCTGGGTGGGGACCCCCGGCGTCTCATTCATCCCCTGCTGCGCGGCGCCCCGCTGCCCCGTGGGCCCCAGGCCGGCCCCCATGCAGGCCCAGCAGGCGGCGGTGAGCACAGCTGTTTGCGGGGTGGGGCAGGGCTCCGGCGCCCTCCACACGGCGCATGCCCTGGCCGGAGGACGCAAAGGTACCGACCCGCCACCGCCACCGGGAGGGCCTTACTCCTGCGCCTGCGCTCCAGGCGCCGCAGCCGCTTCTCCTCGCGCCGCCGCGCCTCCTCCGCCTCCTGGTGCTGCCGGCACTTGTGGAAGTTCTCCACCACGACGCCCACGAACATGTTGAGCACAAAGAAGCTGACGATGAGCAGGAAGGACACGAAGTAGAGCAGCATCCAGGGGTTGTGGTTCTGCACGGGCTGCGGACACGGTCGCCGTGGGTCCCCGCCCGCGGGGAGGCCCCCGACACCCACCGCGGCCTCGGGGACTCGCGGTCTGCTCGCGGCGCATGCGCACCTGCTGGTCCACGCCTACGGCGTCCAGCCCGTCGTACATGATATTCACCCAGCCGTCCTTGGACGACAGCACGAACAGCGACATCAGGGCCTGCGGCCGAGGCAGGGGTCACCGGCGGTGGGGGCGCCCCAGGACCGCGCCTCCCCTGGGGCCACCCGCCACGCGGCGCCCACCTGGCCCAGGTTGTCGAAGTTGTACTTGCGCCGCACCCAGCGGTAGTGGGCGGCCCAGCACTCCGCCTTGGTGGAGACGTTGCGCGTGTCGCCGCCCTCGCAGTAGTAGAACTTCCCCTTGAAGAGCTGACGGGCGGGTGTCACCCTGGGGCCCGGCCTGCGTCCCCCGCCCTCCCCCACGACCCGCCTGCCTCCCCAGCCACGCCCGCGCACCACACCTGCACGCCCAGAATGCCGAAGACGATGAAGAAAGCGCAGCAGATGAGGACGATGTTCCCGATGGGCCGGAGCGACGAGATCAGCGTCTCCACCACCAGCTTGAGGCCGGGCGCCCGGCTGATGACCCTGCGCGTGGGGGGAGGACGCAGCTGGGCCCGGGCAGCGGGCGCGGCGCTGCGAGGGCCCCGAGGCGCCTTGGGGAGAGGTGGGCCAAGCCCCCCGCCCCACCTCAGCGGCCGCAGCGTCCGCAGCAGGCGCAGCACGCGCAGGACGCCCAGGATCTTGGCACCGCCGGCAGAGGCCGCGGCCACAATGATGTCGACCAGAGACACGAGCACCAGGAGCCCGTCCAGCACGTTCCAGCTGCTCTGCAGGTAGGCACGCTCGCCCGAGGCCAGGCCCTGCGCCACCACCTGGGGAGAGCCGGGGCGTTGCGCGGAGGAACACTCGCCAGGCAGGCGGCCCCGCGCCCTCCCGCACGCCCGGTGGTACCTTCACCATCATCTCGGCCACGAAGATGGCTGTGAAGACGTAGTTGGACACGCTGAGGAAGGCCCGTTCCTGCAGAGAGAGGACGGCCAGGCTGCGTCCGCGCCACCCGCTCCCGGGGCTATGGGTGGGCGTGGGACCCCGGAGGCAGGACTCACGGTGCTGCCAGGGTCGATGTCGGGCCTCTCCAGGGCGATGGTGATGCAGTTGAGGAAGATGAAGACGAGGACCACGTGGTCGAACATCTTGTGCGCCACGGTCCGCTGGCAGCAGACGCGGAGCCTGCCAGGGCAGCCTAGGTGAGGTGGGCGGGGCCGCCATGGCCACGCCCCTGCCCCCGCCTGTGGTTGGACAGAAGGGCCCCACCCAGCGCCTGCCTCGCCCACGGCCTGCCCCGCCCAGGGGAACCAGGGACGCCCGCCCAGGAGCTGCCTGGGGGAGCCGGCTACTCGAAGCCCCTGCGTGCCCGTGCGCCGCCTCACCGGTTCTGCGGGGAGAAGAGGTAGAGGGCCCAGGACTCGCGGCTGCGGCACCACTGTGGCTTGTATGGCTCGAGCACCTTGCGCAGGCGGAAGCAGCAGCTCTGGGGAGAGGAGGCCGCTCAGAAACCTCCACGCGAAGCTCAGCCAGCGGTTCGCGGGTGAGTCCGCCCCGCCAGCCACCACAGGCCTGCTCGTCCTCCCGCGGCCCCAGGGCTCACCCGTCCGGGAATGCGCGGTGACCCACGCAGGGTCCACGCGCCGGTGAGCGGTACTCTTGGGCCCTGAGGACTGCCCTCGGCCAACAGGCGCTGCGCAGCCGATGGAGGGCCAGCCCATGACCCCGCCCCAAATCCCGCTTCAGGGAACTGGCCCCAAGATGGGGGGGCGGGAAGGGCTATAGGTGGGCGGCGGTGGCCATGGGTCAGGGGGCAGCGGCTGGGGTCGCCCGCGCACGGCGCACTCACATCCTCCCCGTCGTCGTCGAACTCGGCGGCGTCCTCGCGGTGGCTGTCGAAGCGCAGGAAGAGCTCGCTGGGCAGGGCCACCATCTGCCCGTTGCAGTCGTGGCACTTGCTGGGCAGCAGCGTGGCTGGCCGCGGGGGCCGCAGGTCCAGCGTGCTGCGGTGGCCCAAGGACTCGGCGCGCCGCAGGGGGGTGGCGCGGGCGCCCTCGCCGGGCCTGCCATCCTCGGCCTCGTCGTCCGTGCTGCCCTTGCCCTCGCCGGACAGCAGCGACTCGCGCTCCCCGCGCTGGCTGCGGCGCTTGAGGCTGGGCGCGCGGCCCAGGCTGTTCCAGCTGGAGCGCCGGCTGCTCCAGGCGCTGTTGGGGCCCCAGGGGCTGCAGGGCGAGCCGTGGGGGCTGGCCTGGAAGGTGGGGCGAGGGGGCGCGTGTGGGCCCCTCCCCAACACCCCTACCCCACCGCGGCCCAACGCAGCGTCTCCCCCCACACACCGCTGCTGGCATCGCGGCACCCACGGGTGCCGGCCCCAAGGGGTCCCCTCCCTTGGCGAGCAGACGCCGGCTGGGAAGCTGCTCCCCGTCTTGCTGCAGTAGGCGCGGACACAGCTGAGGAGTGCCGGGCACTGACCGGCGCGGTGACCCCGGCTCTGTGGCTGGCGGCGGGCAGGGGGCAGACCCAGGTTAGCCTTGGGGCAGAGCTAGCCGGGGCACAGGCCATGGACCCGGCGTCCGGGGGAGCTTGCTGGACACAGGGCTCCCCAGACACCGCCCTGTCTGCCGGGAGAGGGGCATCTCCCCACAGATGCCGGAGCGAGAGCATCCATGGCAACACAAGGCCTCCACCCTGCGGCCTCCCCGGCCGTTTCCATGCACCTGTCTGTCCCTGACACGCATGCGCTGTGCTCTCCCGGCCATCATGGCACACGGGAGCTTCCACCCCTGCCGGGCACCTGCACACGCCTCAGAGAACACCTGGCTGCCGGGGCTGGGTTAGTAGGGTGTAAAGGCAGTGCGTGGGGACCCTCACTCAGGTCTAGGGGGGGCGGTGAGGACCGGGCAGGTGGAGCCGGGCGGGGTCCCTACCAGAGATTTCTGGTCCCCCAGCTGGGGGTCCACGGAGCTGCCGCTGCCGCGCCGGGAGTCCAGGAGGCCGTGGGTCACGTCCAGGTGCAGGGAGCTCTTGGGGGTGGGCATGGGCGTGGCCGCCGTGCGCACGATGAGGGGCGGGGGCAGGCTGCCTCGGCCCTCCAGGGGCCCGTTGGGGGTCACCGCCAGCGCGTACGTCTTCATCTCTGCAGGGGCAGGGAGGGCAGTGGGGGCAGTGGGTGGGCGCCCGGGGATGGACGACTCCGCCCAGGCCTCGCCTGGGGGCCCTGCCACGCCAGGACCCACGGCTCCTCCACCAGCCTTGCTGACCGTCCGCACGCGCACCCATGGCTCGGAGGTCTCTGAACTTCTCCAGGTCCTCCTCGAAGTGGGTGGACATCTTGTCCTCGTCCGTGTCGGACCTGTTGGCGTCACCCTAAGCCCGCAAAGCACAGGTGGGCGTGAGAGCCCTAGAGGGTGAAAGGGCCCAGCCTCCCCGCCCAGGCCACACTCCACCCCTGCCCAGCACGCCTGGCTCCGCCCCTGCGCCTGGAGGCCACTGCCCCCACCCCCACACCTCTGCCTGGAAGCCCTCCACCAGGATGGCCACCAGCAGGTTGAAGAGCACGTAGTTGCCGAAGGTCATCAGCGCTACGAAGTACAGGGCGGCCCAGGAGGAGGTGGAGGCCATGCCGTTGTACAGGACCACGTTCCAGTCCTCCTGCGTCAGAATCTGGGAGGGCGGAGTCGGGGGTCAGCGGACCCCGTGATGTGGGCACGTCCTCAGGCCGGGCAGCTCTGGGCCGGCAGGAAGGCCACGTGCGCCCGACTCCCTGGGGGCGCCCACCCCCCTGGGGGTATCCTCACCACAGCCCCAGGCTTGGCCCTGCCCGCTTCACCTGGAACACGGTGACGATGGCCCACAGCAGGGAGTCAAAGTTCTTCCTGTCAGGGACAGTGTCTCCTGTGTCTGTCTTCAGGCTGAATTTGCAGCCAAACAGGTGCATGCCCAGGATGCTGGGGTGGGAGGCCATGCTCAGCAGGGCAGGGGAGGGGGGAGGGGGGAGAGATGGAGGGGAAGGAGGAGGGAGG
>VSMD01077149.1:0-20889 GCA_008750895.1 Mirza zaza | reverse complement strand
ACTGCAGTGGAGTTGCTCTGCGGTGCCCAGCCAGCTTTTTGTTTTTTGTTCTTTACTCTTGAATCGCTTTCAAGAGTTTCAAAAGGGATAAATCAGGAAGGTCCTGCAGGGGCCGTTGTTCGGCACAAACACCCCGTAAGCCTCTGGGTGTGTCTGTCACCAGCTCTGTGCAGACGTGTGGGGCTGCCGCCTTAGTTTGTAGTTTCTGAATAGCACAAGGGGGTGTTTCCCTGCCGACCAGAAGGGGGTTGCCGGGAGCTGCCCTCCCCAACATCTTCTGTCTGTACAAGTTTTAACTGGATAGCCAGAGGCATCGAAATGATTTCTTTTCAATAATAGAAGAATCTCTAAAGAGATAAGCCTTCCTCCCCCGGGAAGCTGAATGAACGAGAATATGAGGTGAGCTCTTTTAGGGACCCAAGTCGGTGTCCCACAATTCCCAGGGGTAGAGAGAAAAAGGTTGGGGTGACTCTCGCCTGTGGCAAGATGCTAGAGAGGTCCCACCTGTCACAGAATTGTCACACATCCCGCTTTATGGACTGACCGGCCATTTCCTTTCCATCAGCAGATGGTTCTCATGCACCCAGAGAGTAAGTCTAGAGAAAACCTAGCTCGCAGCAGAGGAGAAATTCCAGGTGGCAGTCACCAGCTGGGCACTCAGCACACGGTAGGGATCCTAGAAACGTTCACTCCTGCTCCCGTGTGAACACTGCTAAGCAAAGCACCATGCAGCAGAATCCGACCGGTAGAGAGGGAAAAGCATGGCAGGTTGTTTCTGAAGACGATGACGGCCCCGTCTGCCAACCTCATGTTCTCTGTAACTGGACCTTGCTACTCTTCCTGTAGGAGTTGAGTCTATTTCCAGCTCCCTTGAATCTGGGCAGGCTTTGCAACCTTTTTTGACCCTAGAAGGTGGCAGAAATGACGCTGTGCCACTTCCACGGCTGAGCCCAAACAGTCTGCTGCGTGTGCTTTTGCCGCTTTCAAACCTCCTGCTTGGAAGCCAGGTGCTGTTTAAGGAGCCCAGTGTTGCTGGTACCACCTTGTCGTGCAGAAGCCCACGCTCCCAGCGAGGAGGAAGGGCACGGGGAAGAGCGCCAGGGCCAGACTTGGGGGGGAGGCTCCCAGCCCGGCCCAGCCAACCTGAACAGAGCAGAAGAACCACCCAGCTCGAATTCTTGCCCCACAAAATCAAGATCAAATGAAAGGCTGGTGGTGAATCCCGGCACCGGGAGGCAGTTTGTTATGCAGCAATGGATAAACCAAGTTTCACTGAATAAATCTACAAAGGAATAAGAGAATTTCACTTTTCCATGGGATTTTTTCCTTTTATTTCTATCCTCCCCCAAGTTTTAATACAATCCATGTACTTTCAAAAATGAGTATTCCGGAAACATTGTCAAAGGATCTGTGAATTCACTGTCTTAGCAAGGTTTTGTTTAACATTTCCATGTAAACATTTTAATGTACATACAACTGTGATCCCCAGGGAGCTTAAACTCTGACTATGTGGACTAGACACACACCCATCAAACGTTAATAAACTGCAAGGCCATTTGCAACTAAGGCCAAGTAGCCTCCAGTTCCTCCTGGCCCTAAAATTCCACCAGGCTGTGGAGCCTGGAGTAAATCCATTTCTAAACTGGCCAGAGCTGCTCTGTTCTCTGCCACTGAAGCATCACACAGACCCTCTCCCTGCTCACTCTCTGTCTGACCTTGGACAAGTGACATCAGGTCTCCAAGCCATGACTTCTTTTCTCTAAAATGGGGCTGTTGTATGTATTGAGCACGGAACTACACGGAAAATGCTTGTCTGGTACCTGACTCAGAGTAAGTGTTCAACAAACGTACTCAGAACCTTCAGGAAACACGCAGCAGGTACAGCTGCTGCGTGGGGAATGGCGGTGGAAAGACCCCTAGCCGGAGATGAGGGCCTCCCCCTCTGCAGGGCACACAGATGCCCAGGCCAAACCCTTTCTAATAACGTCTGTCTCCTCCACCAGCCCGCACACCCATGGGGTCTTGGGCTGAGTTTCAAGCCTGCTTGTATTTCCTTTCGCTTCTAGCGTAAAACCTGGCACAGGGGAGCCTGTGGGTGTCCTGACGGGACAGCCCCAAGTGGTGAGAATGATTTTGAGCCAGTGACCACCCGGTTGCCCTCTGGGAAGCACCAGCCACGTGCCCAGTCCCCTGCCCAGCGCGGCCCTGCCTTGGTGAGCAGGACGGGTGCTGCTCTAGGCCGTGGCCGTAGCGGCGGGCCCGGCCTGTGCAGGGAGCGGAGACCTGGACTGTCACCTGTGCTTAACTGATGTCAGTGTGAGCATCGACCTTTTGAAAGAAGACAGAGCAGGGCAATGTGGGCCAGTCCCTGAGCCCCCAGAGAGGGCTTTCCTGACCAAGGCACGCTCAGGCTGAGGCCCGATCAAAGAAACAAACCCGTGTCAGCTACTTCTGTTCTCCCGTGGGGGCCCCAAGACGCTCTGGGGCCAAATGCAGCTTTGCAGTGAGAAGAAAGTAAGGAGATGCTACCGAGGGCACCGGGAGCCAAGGCAGACTGCGGGGGGAGGGAGGTACAGAGAGAGCAGACTGGGCACCGTCACACTCCAGGGGCTGTGGGCCTTGGACTGGGACCTCCTCAGCGGTCCAGAATGGAAAACAATGTACCAGAATGGAAAAGAAGGGAAAAGAAACACATTCTGGAAAGAACCTACGGGTCTTGCTACATCTTTCTCTTCTAATGTCATATATCACTTGAGATAGGATGAAGAGCAATAGACAGAAACAGGCCACGGTTTCCTAGGGAACTGGAGTCCTGTGAAATTAGACTGGCTGCTGTTCTGCTTTTCGCTCGGCTGGTGACCTTGGGCATCTCTGAAACATGATGATCCCAACTGTGGAGTGGGGGTCGTGAGAGTCCTACCCAATAAGGTGTGTGGGCATTAAGTGAGCGACTGTGTTGGACCACCTAAGAGTGGCAGGCACAAGGAGGCCCCCGATGGATGCTGTTACTAGCTGCTGTTGACATTGACATCATCATTGTCCCCATTGCTGTCATCGTCAGCACCTAGCATCACCATTGGCATCATTGCCATTGCCATCATTGTCATCATTGTCATCTTATGATTATCAGGTCCCTGCTTTGCTGATTTTCAGTTATGCAACATGGCTCTTCCTCTAGATAACAGAACTTATGATGGTCTCTTCCTAAGACTTTTGGAAGAACAGAATGATACAAATTTGTGAAAAAGCTTTACCCGCTATGGTGCTATCTACAAAGGTCAGGGGTCGCTACTGCTCCGGTGCTTCCCGTAAGTCCCAGGCAATTGTGACATTTAAAACATATTTTATAAAGGAAGAGAAGGCGAGAGTGATGAGGACAGAGGAGGAGATGGAGATTTCTCTAAGCAGAGAAGGAGACAGGGACCTGTATCCCCAGAGCATCGCCTCCCCTCGTCTCCGGGACCACTCTCCGAGGTAGGATTTATTGGCCTCTTTTGCAAATGACAAAAAGGGAAGCTGGAAGGGCTCACGGGATACACCCGAGATCTCGGGCTAGTAAATCACAGAGCCCAGGTCTGCGTGTGCCCCAGCCCCACCCCTCCCCGGCCTGCACTCCGCCACTCTCAGCGCTAGGAACGCTCTAAATCTCTAGATTTAAGCAGTCACTTTTGCACAGTTTAAAAAACAGAAATTAATTCTGTGCCCACGGGAACGATCCCAGAGCGGAGATAATTCCGCAGTATATCCTTGTGTATATTTTCAGTGCATCTCCGCTTCCACCTGGTTTGGAGCTGTAAGTCAATCTTTTAGCCACTAAGCTAAATTCCCAGGGTGCTCTTAAGATGCAGAAATTCCAGCAGTAAATAGCAAAACTGTTAGGCCAGATTAAACTTGCCAAAGTGATTCGAGCTGAGCTGAGAACAACGGACCCCCTTGAAATGGTACGCCATCAGCCAACAGCAACATAACCCTGGAGCAAACCTTTGGGTCTGTTATTCCACGAGCAGCACACATGGTTAGGAAGGAGAAGGGGCCAACGCCCAGCATCAACAGGGGCTTGCGGAAAATGTGAGCTGTGCTTAATTTACTTTTCGCTTTCTTCCTTTCGTTTTTTTTTTTTTCCAGGGAATTCCCTCATTTTGACATTTGAAATCCAGAGGGTCTGTCTGGGAGGTGACTAATGACAGTGTCGCTCTAGATGGTGATCAAAGAGGGGAGAGGGAGGGGTCCGGAGCGTGATGCGGAGGAATCACAGACACCCCGATGAGGGAGGGGGCCGCGGACACTGGGGGGCCATTGCACTCTGTCTCACTCCATTTCTCTTACAACAACTTAAAGATAGAAAACAAATGCTGTGGGGACTTCATTTTTCTAGGAAATCCGATCCAGTTAAAAAGAAATCCCAACGTGTTCTTGGGCAGGTCGGCTGCTTTTGTTCAGAGCCACGCAGCTGCGGGTCACACGGCGACCCCGCTCTCCTCCCTGCCGTGGGCGGAAGCGAACAGCCCTAAGCAAACACGACACTCCCTTTTCTATTTTCGCTCCTCATATTTACCTTTGTTTTTGAAGAAGCCCAGGTACTCGGGCGACATTCCGATACGTACATTGCCTTAGGTAAGGAGGAGAAAAACCATAATCCTATAACCAGGTGAGTGACTAAATTACAAAATTATGCAGACACCTGGGGCAGCGCCCGGCTGGCAGGGCTACCTGTTTGTGTTCCTTTCCTGCTGGTACCGTGTTTCCCCGAAAATAAGACAGGGTCTTATATTTATTTTTCCTCAAGAATATACCCTAGTGCTTATTTTCAGGGGATGTGTTATTTTTTTTTAAGTACGGTACAACAATCTACATTTATTCAAATGTAGTTAAGTCATCTTTTTCTGGAACATCATCCTAACTCTCCAAACCCCCGAATCCCATCCTGAATTTCTTTCGACTCTATTTCCTTTAGAACCATTGACCCCAATCTCTCATGTCAAGCACTAGAGCTCTCACCGGGCAGATGAGAAGGGCTGCTCGTCTTCTTTTCCGCTCCGCCACGAAATGCATGGGTTGTGCAGACGTGCTGTGTAGCCACGCCCGTCACTAGGGCTTATTTCCGGGGTAGGGCTTCTATTGCGCCAATGCTTAGAAATCCTGCTAGGGCTTATTTTATGGGTAGGTCTTATTTTCGGGGAAACACGGTATTTTGTAGGATTAGCAGCGCTGTGCGTCAGGATGACTGAGGGCACCTGTTATTCCGTCTTCGTGCACTCAGTGCTCAGCCAGAAGCAACCGCGTGTGCACGTGGGTGCAGACGCGCTGCTGCTTGTCGCGAACCGTCTGTCCGGTCCTGACTTCTCTCTTTCTCTCTTCTGGAGGTTCACAAAGCCCTTTCTCAGTCTTTCCTGTGGACAAGTGCTTTGAAAGTATGAAACGATGCCATTCTATGATGCACGTAGGTAGGTCTTCGTCCTACCTGCTTGGAGGAGATGAACCGACAGGCCCTCTGTGAACACAGACCGAGAGCGCACCCAGGGTGGGGAGAGGCCACGGGGGCTGCAGAAAGGAGTCCCCACCGCAGCAGGGGAGGTGGCCAAAGATGGACAACACTCTCCCGGATCCACTCGTTTATTTATTTGCATCTGGAACTGATTTATTTGCACACAGCTCTCCAAGGGAAGCAAGCAGTGACAACCCGCTTTGTGGAAAAGATGACCTTCCATGCAATCTGAGGAATTCTTCTGGAAAACAAAGGGCTGGGATTCCAATTCCCACTGCACACAGGCCACGGGGTCTGGTATCACTCATGGAGTGATTGCTCTCTGATTGCATTTCAGTCTGGAAAAATTACCCCATCATATAAGTGCTCGGGCTATCGTTCCTGGGCCCTTGGAGGGGGACAGTCTTTGAAGTGCTGGGAACAGAGATTCCATCCACAAAGGAGCATTTCAGAGGTGCGGGAGGAAGGTCCCACCCACGTGGGCCATTGTCAGGACTAGGTGAGTTGAGAAAGTGAAGGTGCCCTCCACAGTAAAGTGTCCCCACAACAGGCTGGGACTTTTTCTCTCCCATCTTGGCGTTGGCCACAAAGCTGAGGAATGCAATTCCTGGACTGCAAAGTGGGCCAGAGACCTCGAGATCTCCCATGTTTCCTCCCGCCCCGAGTCCAGGAAGGGTGTGCCCCTCCAAACGCCGGGGTCAGCCCTTCCTCCTCCCAAAGGGTGGACAGGAGGGTAGGGGGGTGTGGCAATCAGTCCTGGGCCCTTCCCGCCCAGCTCTGAGGTCAGCTTGCTGGAGGGCCTTGTGCCACTCACACCGTGCCCTGGGCCCTGGGTCCACCGTGGGAGAAACACTCTTGGGGCCTTGCTGGTCTGATATTCTGCGATTTGGGGAATGCACGCTGTGTGTCAAAGGTGCTCATCGCGATAGAATGAACCCAGGAGCCAACCCGTCCTCGAGGAAGCACTCGAGACTCCACGTCAGGTGAGCTGTGGTGGGAATTTCATTGCTAATGCCACAGGAGCAGACATGGCCACGTCTCCATTTGCTGAGTGTACTCTAAATCAACGGCCCAGCCAGCAGCACAAGGAAACAGTGATTTCTCCCAAAGTTCCAGGCACAGAGAAGGTTTTGGAACCAAGCAGGCAGCTGATCCCTTCTACCTGGTGTCTTCCTTAGAACGATGCCAGCCTTCCTAATTCAAAGGAAATCCCTGCAGCTAATGAGTCTTCGCAAGAACCCAGGCTAGGGATTGACGTGGTGATCAGTCCTGGCTCTGGTGTCTGGCCTGCACACCTGTCTTGTGATAATCGCTCGGTGAATATGTTTGTCAGTAACAACTTGAAGTGAATGATTTTCACCCACTGTCCGATTCAATATTTACCTTTGGAGAAAAGTAGGAGTCAGGTCTCCCCAGATCGGGTATTTTACTAAGGGACGTCCTTAAATGGACACCCCTTAGAAAACGCTGGGATTTTTGTTTTTATGGGGAAATGTCACCCAGGCCAGCATGGGAAGGAAGCGCTTGCCACAGTCATTTCAACTATTAGTCTTAAGTGGCTTCAGCACTTCTTCTCGTAAGAACTTGCAAGGACAGTGGGCTCGCGGCTCAAGTGCACTTTTCCTCACTTCATGCTGGGTGCCTGTTGATCTTTCTTTCTTTTTATTTTTTTTTTCTTTTAGGAGCGGGGACACCCCGTTCCAAGTTCTGACTCTGGGACAGTAGCAGTTCTCCACTACCAAAACACTCTGCAGCTGTGTCCTCTGGAGCAGGCACACGGGCCTCTCTGCTGACCCCTCTCCACCCAGAGGCGTGTCCCCTTGGCTCAGCCCAGGAGGGCGTCCGCCGGCCATCGGTCGGGTCACAAATATGTGCAGCACACAGCTGGTCCTCCCCGTGACCTGCCGCTGGCCACACGCTCTGCGCACGTCATTCCCGCAAGGCTGCAGGTGAGCAGCCCAGCACGCATAGGGAGACGGCGCAGTGCCCCGCCGAAGCCCCCCAGGCACCAGACGCCCCACTGCTAGGAACTGCCGGGGAGGACTTGGCTCAGGGGCAGGAGCCGGGGCGGGTGGGAGGAGGAGACCGAGCAAGGCTCTTGCTTAATTAAAAGCACATCTGCAAAAGGTCAGGCCTGGCAGGAAAATGACAGAGACAGTTAGCATTTTAAAATCAAGTCATTCTCTCTGGAGAGATTTCTTCCAGGCCCGGGTGGACTCAGGAGGCCGGGTTTTCTCCTCCAGCAGGGCCTGCACAGCTGAGGCGGGGTGAGCCAAGTGTTAGCTCTGTCATTGTTTTCAAAGAAGCAGGACTTCTTCCCCCGAGGTGACCCCGCTGTAAACCCCAAGGCAAGAGCGAGCGACTCTCAGCGAGTGGCCACGCTCACCGCGTCTGGAACCCAGGGTGGACATGGAGAGCACGGGCGAGCCCCCTGGGGACAAGGGACCTCTGGGACGGTGTGCCTCAGTTCGAGAAAGCTCCTCGGCCGGAGTCCTACAGCAGTTGCAGGAACTGCGAAACCGTGGGTTCAGAAAAGTGAACTTTCAGCAGTGACTTGATAACCATCTTCATCTCTTTCAAGAAAAGAACTATACAGACTCTTCATAATTCTAGGAGGCCAATGGGGAAATTGGAGGAGACATGGTTTCTAATTAACAGAAGAACTTTCCAAAAGCTAGCAGCGTTCAAACGGGAAACGGGGGTGGTTGTCAGCCTCCCCCTGCCTGGACAGCTGAGAGCGAGACCAGAAGAAGCCCATCTCCTGGTGCCATTGAAGAGGGTCCCGCACCAGGGTCAGGGGACAGGACCGAGTTAACGTCTGCCTGCGAGTTAAAATTCTTGGATTCTGGAATACTGGGTGATGCTCCACAGAAAATGTCTATTCCTCGGAAGTTTGGGAGACCATTGTTCTTGTATATATATTTTTTACTGCTTATTTGTGGCATGCATTTCTGAACCAGAATCCTTGCTTAACAAAAGCTACAACCTCGAGATGCTCTGAGCGCCGCACGTTTCCACGGTGACGAGTCACCACGGTCCGAGCACATGTGCGGCATTCTTGCTCCTGGCGCCAAGAAGTGCAATCAACGGTGGGCGAGTGTGTCTTAAATAAAAGTGGTGTTTCCAGTTGGCAAAACATAGATTATTTTTGCTATTAGAGAAATTGATTTCTTAAGACGTTGTGATTAATTATGTCTGTAAAACAGAAAATCCATCAAAGGCAGAATGTTTTTCCCTTCAGAAAACACTCACACATTCCTACGATGTCACTGACTAAATACGACATTCTATTAATAGGCACCTTGTCTCCAAAGATGTATCTGGGCTCACTTTCCACTCTGTCTCCCCCGGGCTCTTGGAGACTGATGACTGTCAGCAGAGCCGGGGCATTGGGTGCCTTTCTGCTGGTTCTTGAGACTCCAAATGCAAGTTCCACCTTGAACCTGCTCTACAGAGAAGAGCCATTGGGCAAACCACAAAGGGGGATCCATTTCCAGTGAAACGGACCTCACTGGAGAGCCTGTGAGCCTTTCCTTCCTGATAGATCCGTGTCCTCCCTCTTCTCACCCATCTACCGCTAGCTCCCTGGCCCAAGCAAGGCTGTGCGTTTGTGCAATGGCCCCCGCCAGGACGGTGCAGGACACAGCCTCTCAGTGCACCGTGTGACATGCCAGTATCTTCCACCTGGAGCACTGTGGGGGCCCCTACCAGGCCACCTACGTCTAGCTCCCCACTTCTGTCGATTTTGAACACAGCAGCCAGAGCAACCCTGTTAGAGTCCAGGTCAGACCGTGGCAGTCCATGGCCCCAACCCCTCTAAGCGCTTCTCATCTCAACCGGAGGAAACCCCAAAGTCCTCCAGCGGCCCTAGCTCCTCTGCACCTGGCTGACCTCACATCAACCCTCCTCTCCGACTCGCCCCAGCCTGGCTGTCCCGGCCATTTCTAGAGCCAGTGCTGGTCCTTGCCAAGGCTGGTCCCTCTGTAAGGAACTCTATCCTCTGAGAGCATCTTCATGGCTGGTTCTCTTACCTTTTTCACATCTTCAATGCAAATGTCACCTTTTCAGAGGAGCTTCTCCCAACTACACTTGTTAAAATTTCAGCTGCCCTTTTACATTCCATGTCCCACTCCCCTGCTTTAGGTTTTCTATGACCCTATTATTACTCCTGACATGCTGTAGAGCCTACCTGTCTGTCTTGTTTTTGTCTGTCTCCCTCACAAGGAACCAAAATTTCTGGTGGCGGATTATGGTCTGTTTTGTTCACTTACAGTATCTACTCTGCCTGGCACATAGTGGACCCTCAATGAATATTTTTAAATGAATGGATGGATGGATGGGCACATGGATGGATGAATGGATAGATGGATGGATGGATGAACAGATGGATGTGTGATGGATGGATGGATGGATGGATGGATGGGCAGGTAGATGGATTATGAATAGATGGATGAACAGATGGATATGTGATGGATAGATGGATGAACAGATGAATGTGTGATGGATGGATGGATGGGCAGGTAGATAGATTATGGATAGATGGATGGATGGATGGACAGATGAGCAGACAGATGGATGGATCCCTTCCTCTAACCTAGAGAAAACACAGGTCACTGCACAAGAAGTGCCTAAACCCAAGAATACTGGGACCACCAGTGGAGATTTGATTCAGTAGGTTTGGAGCAGGGCCTTGGAATCTCACTATAATAAGCTCCCCCGGGTTTATTATGTCCAGTGAAGTTTGAGTTCAAGGGATGACAGAGAGGTCTGCAAAAGGCTTTTGCTCGGCCTGAACACCTGGCAGAATGATACATGTATGCAGATGAAACACTCGGGGCACATTCTCCGGGAAGAACAGAATTTAAGAATAGGCGACAGTGGTCTTGCTTTGTTCGAAGAGCACGCTGTCTATCAAATGTCCTATTTCGAGCTTTCTCAGACTGCTAGACAATGACCTGAATTCCACCTGGAGAAGGCCTGGGCGTGCACAGTGCCCGCCTCCTTCCTCGACAGGGGAGCTCACTCTCCTCACTTCCTCGCCAGGAAATTGATGGGAACTCGGAGAAGCCCAGATTCCTCACAGCATGTCAGCCCACCTGTCCCCTGCTATCATCACCAAACCTCACCTTCAACCAGCACCTTTCTCGCTCTCGGCTTGCTGTGTGTTTTTTGCATCCTTTTTCAGAGGTCACTCCGTCCTGTTTTCTGGCAGTTACTTTTGAGCTCGAGACGCCCGCTCCGTGTTCCACAGTATTTAGTGCTTACCTGTCTCCTAGCACTTGCTGACACAGCCTCGTGAAGCCTCTGTGCACACAAACGTCCAATTGTCTTTCGTCGCCAGGACCTAAAACAAGTGAGCAGTCAGCAAATGTCTGCAGGCCAGAGAGCAGGACGGGGCGGCGGGCAAGAGGAAGGGAGGGAGCGTGACAGCGTGAGGCAGGGTGGCCCAGCAGAATAAGACGCAAAGAAGCACCAATTTGACAGCAAAATGAAAGGAAAACTTAGTAGCAGAGGATATCGAGGAGCCACTGGAGGAATGACAGCTTATGCATGCTGCCAGAGCCCTACCGACGTCACCTTGGCTACCTCCTTCATGAACATGCCCACGGCTCGTGACCCTGCTTGGGACTCTCAAATCCCTGTGACCTGCTGCTGGGAGGCTTCCTCTGGCCGCAGAGCCAGGCTTGGCTGCCCACGCTGGGAGTTAACACCCCAGAGCACCTCCTGGCCATGACGGAAGGTAGTGGGCGCCTAAACACCCAGTGTCCCCACCCCTCGGGGGTCCTCCGCAGGCACCCAGAGTTTGCCAAGGTTGGGAATGGGCTCATATGCCCCCAGCGGTGACCTGTTCAGCACGACACCCATCTTGGTCCCCACCCTTCCCCCACCCCTTTCCTACGTCAGGTGTCACTGCTTTCTGGGATCGCCTCCAGCATACAGAGTGGCACTCGCATCTTGGCCTTGAGTTCTTCTTCTAGGGGAGCCTGACCTCAGCCCAGCCCCGGCAGGAATAGGCGTAAGTCACTTGCGCAGACGTGAGACATGTTAAAAGTTGTGACCATCTCACACGCACAGTGAGTGGCTCTGAAGATGTGCAGAATTATAAAAAACACCTTGCCACTGACAGAGAGAAACCTCAGATCTGGCACCACGGCTGACCAGGTATAAAAACGGTTTAAAGCAATTGCGTGCTTCCACCCGCCCACCCCGCCCTGCTCTGTGCCGGGCGATGGCTCGGATTCCTATTGTCGTTGATCTTTGTCCTACCCTTCTGCTGTAGGCAAAGCTCACCTGTGCGGCCCAGAGCCCCTTGTTGTCCAACCAGCACGCAGGCATTGCCCACGGGGGAGAGCAAGCAGGGTGCAGTGGTCCCGCTGAAAAACAATAACATTACAACAGTGAAAGGTACCTAAAGTTGGTTACATTTTAAGTGCATGGGAGTATGTTAGTTATTTAACCTGTTTTTTCTATGAAATTCATAGACACACATGAGTGATGACATAATGACCCTGTCCTGCTTCAAGCTGGGTTCCTGGCTCGGGGAGGGGCTGGGCATCCTCCGTGTCCCTGTCCAGGATGTCACCTCCCGAGAGCCGGCGCAGGCTCTAAGTCACCAGCATCTTCTCCACAGCCGACCCCGTGTCTAGGGACGTTCAGGAGACGCTGGCTGAGTGGATGCAGGTGACTGACGAATTCGTGGTTCTTTGGCTGGTTTTCTCTCTGTCCTGCAGGTGACAGAGGACATATACTCCCAGGAAACCCCTTTTCCAAGGGGCTGCCTGTCATGGGGATGCCCACGCTCTAAAGGGACAGTTTGGAGGGAGATACAAGTTTGTGTTTATCTTTTAACAGAGGGTTTAACACACTTACTTTGCCATAGTAACTTATTTGTTTGCTCTTAATTCTTTCATCTTGGTTTACAATGTTTATCTTTCCCTCACGTTTTCAATTTATTTCCTTTCCTACCTTTTGCCATTTTGCTTAAGTAGTACTTGCTCTCTTTTTTCTTTAGGATTTTTGTGTTTTCTATTTATTTCCTAACAACAGTAATGTTCGTTTGATTCATAATTATATATATATATATATATGTAAAACTGCATCTTTTAGCTCCCCCGTATAGAAGGAAAGAGTTAACAAGTAGCATGGTATTAAATGTTTTCTTTTGCCCTGCCTCTCTTCCAAGGTTTTGATAAAGTAGGTGGGATTTTAAAATGCAGATATCATCATTAACTACTTCGGGACCGCACTCACCGGCCTCGAAAACTTGCCCACAGCCCGCACGATAGCTTGTGCTGTGCATTGACAACGAATCCATTTTGCTCTCGTGTGATGAGGAAAGCTTGAGAGCACTGCAAGCTTGTCTTACTTTACAGGCAGCTGTACTTGTGATGTAAATCAGAATAGGTAACATATACATATATGTTTTCATTACATTATTTTTAAATGTTCACAATTTTATTTTGATAAATGAAAAATTAGAAAAGTCATATCACGGCTGTCGGCTAAAGTCGCTGTGCGTGTTCATCTGAGGCTGTCGACTATAGTCGACGCTAGTACCGAAGTGGTTAAATTATTTTTATATGACAGATCATTTCTTTTTTGGAATTTTTTGAACTTTCGCATTAAGTTTTATATGCTTGTTATCAATGTTTACTTACTCATTACCTGTGCATATCATGCGATTTATTCTACACCACTCTTCCCTGCTGTTGCCTCCACATTCTGACCATTGCTCAGTTCTTGGGAGACCTTTCCCTGGTAACTTTGGCAGTGGATATGGGGACCCTTCCTGAGACCCTTGTAGGGTGGCCCCAGGAAGGGATGAGACTTGGCAGATCAGGGGCTGGGATCACATATTTCCCCCTCAAAATGCAGAAGTTGCTGGTTCCCTGCGACTGATACTCCTTGCTACAAAGAAGGCTAATGCCCGCTCTGTTCTGTTTTGTTTGGGCGGGTTTCCTGTATTTCTGGAATTCTCAAGTCTTCACAAAAACACGTCTAGTTGTGTGCTTTTCTTTTTAAAATCCAAAATGTCAATAGCTTTACTTTTTTTCCTGCTTATAAAAGTAATAGATGTTCAGTTTTCTGCAGGAGCCAATCTACCATTGACTGCTTTGGTAAAGAGAAAAACAAAACAAAACTTGCAAAGCATGCTCTTCAGTTCACACTGAGGATGAGCATTGTCTATTTCAGAGCTGCTCTACGGTTCCCGACGCAGGTAATTCGTCATGGAGGGGGTGGTATTTATTCATGCTGTGCCCCTTCTTTGAAATCACGGATGCTGTTCAGATATCTCGCCATCTCCCATTCACTGACCGTTCAGGGCAGAGATGCGTTTGTCCTGAGTTCTCTGTCCGGCTCTTGAGCGGCTCCCGACCTCTTCAGCCAGGGTTCCTTTCAGAGTCGCCACAGAGCCAGTCCCTCGTCTGCTGCAGGAAGGTGCCCCGCCTGAGCCTGACTATGGGAAACAGCAACGTTAAGCCCAAAGTGGGGCCGGGGCCTTTGACTGGGAGGGACGTGGCCCGCCTTTGGACAAGCCCACCCTGAGCGTGTCAGCGCCCATGTATGTCTCTGCTCTGAAGCAATGGGCCGCACTCTTCGTGCTCCTTAACTATCGTGTAAACACAAACAATATATCACACTACGGGCTCCTTTTAAATTAGGAATGTTTTGTTACTGACATGGCTTTAAGGGAGAGACCACGTATTCCTACTTTTTTTATTCCCCACGACACCTCATTAGAAGGGAATATATGGAGCGACTTGCTTGTAGGGTGAGACTATGAGAAGCGCAAAATAGAAGAGTGTTTGCAAAACGGATATTTGGATGTAATATTTTATTCTTTCTTCTAGGTAGCTTGGAAAGGGTCTTGACCTGCCCACCACGTCAAGCCATTATTTTTCTGGACAGACAGCTTGCCACATCCCCAAGGAGAGGAGGAGGAGGACAGGGAAGGAGGGCGAGCGTGCCACAGGTCCCGTGGGCCGCCCTGGCAGGAGGGCGCTCCCAAGACCCAATTCATCAGCGCTTGTTTTTCCTGCTGCGGCCGAGAACCCGGAATCACTCCGCAGCCGAGAAGGAGAAAGGAGAGGCCATTCTTCACTTTTTCCAGAAATGTATTTTTGTTTTGGTCAATTTCCCAAATAAATTATGGTCTTGTCTTACTGCTGCATTGGTAGAATTCTTGCCAGTGTTATTTAGTACATTTAAAAGCTGTGCAAAACCCAAATGTATTTTAAAAGTAAAAAAAAAAAAAAAAGCCAAATTGAATGCTAAATTTTTTGCATTGTTCCACTGGCTCCATTTGGAGCTTAATCATCAGGACCTTTCCGTCCGCAGTGTTCGCTCCAAGACGCATCACAAATCAAAATTTCAAGAGTCTGGACGCCTTTTTTTTTTTCCGTGTAACTCATTAGGCATTTCCCCATGTGCTGTGATGAATGTGTCTCTCAGCCAGCAATTTTATCTCACATGTGTATGTCCCTATTTTACTCCACAGAATAATTCTCGGGATATACAAGCTAACAGTGCCTGTGGTTTTGAAACTTTATTGTTATTATTTGTTTGGGACATTTGAAAAAAATCTGTGGACAGGTTATTAAAAGGATGCTGAGCAATGAAAACATTATTAGACCTTATTATTGTTTATTGCACCCAGATGTTGAGCATTTCAAGCGTCCCCAAGGACTAGGGGTAATGTCGGATACCAAAGCCTTACTTTTCTTTGCAGAGTCTAAATTTCCCTCATTAAAAACAAAACATTTACGCTGAACAAATAAACGGTGTGTGTCTGGGCGAAGCATCAGGTCTCAATAAAGCAACATTGCTCAAGTAAGACTTATGACATCACTGGAGGCCAAAACAAAGCTTTGGCTACTGTTGGAAGTTCTGGTCTGGAGAAAAGAAAAGGGCATGGTGTGTTTGCCTTTTACTTTTACAGAATTTCCTGTTTAGAAAGCAAACTAAAGATGCATACATCCAAGATGAAATGATTCATGCCAGTAAATGTGCAGAGGAAACATTTTAAGGAAATTTTTGTTTTTAATGAAAAGAAAAGCAAATCCAAGAAACGCTGGACAAGGGTAAAGTGTACGAAATTTGCAGTAAGTTTCAGGCAATGTGCTCATTGCAATCAGAAGGGTTTGGCTATTGGTCATTTAAGACACACTATGGGAAAATAAATGGAGAAGCAGAAAGAGGGAATAGCAAATTGCAGTTTGGCAGCAAAATTAGTCCTGCTAGCTCCATTAGATATTAAACTGGATTGTAAAGCAAATAATTGAAATAATGAGGAGCTAGATTTTTAAAAGATGTGTAGAGCAGCACAACAGAATAAACAAAAATAAGACTTTTATGTAAGAATTCAATACATAATAAATGAGCATTACATTTGGGGAAGGAAGAATTACATAATAAATGATGTTGAGATGACTTGTGAGTAATGCAGAGAAAACTTACCTGGAATGAAAGCCAATCTGCTCACCACCCACGTCTGTCTTCATCTTTTCGCTTCCTGTCGGCTTGGCCAGTGGGGTGAGAGGGCAGAAGATGGGAAGGGGGCGAGGATAAGGGCGGGGCAACTTCTCCCTGGCCCCCACGCCAGGTGGCACAGGAGGGCCGGGTCCCTGTCCGGGCCTGGGCAGCCTCTCCCTGCAGCGTCCGAGGTCCAGGAAGCTGCCCAGGCAGGTTCTCCTCCTGTGCAGAAAGTAAGGAACCTCCCATCCATGGTATTGTCACCTCAATGCAAGAAATCGAAATCACTGCAGATACAGAGATGTTAAGGGTTACATTGTTCTTCAGAGCCTAAAACATATGTATTTAAAATTCATTAATGAACCATAAAACATTTTACAAAATACAGAAACATTTAGTCCAGGTCTCGGGCTGCACCATTCTGCACGGATTTCCCTCCACTGGCTGAAGCTGCTGTGGTGATCCTTACGGCTTCCTCAGTTTCCCGGGTCCTAGAGGCCATCTGGTTCCTCCTGGGACACTGACTGATCCAGGTGCCCTGGAATTCAGCCGCTAAGTTTCAGCTTCCCATGCAATTTCAGAGCCCCAGGTGCACCCATTCTTCCAGGACAGCGCAGGATACCGCGGCCAGATCTGTGCTCGCCGCACCTGCGAGTAGCTGCTGACGTGAACTAGCATCACGCCCTAACTCAATGGTTCTCACCGCACAATTCTACCTCCAGGGGATATTTGGAAAGGTCTGGAGACATCTTTGGTCAACACAACCTGCCCGGGAGGGTGGTGAGGGGTGCTACTGCTCCAAAGCACCCCACAATGCACGGGACAGCCTCCCACAGCAAAGAATGATCTTTCCACAATGTCCCTGATATTCCTCTTGTGAAACCTGCTCTAACTGCTGGGACAACCGATGCACTCCCAGCGGCTGGCTGGCAAAGCTGGCTCTTCTCTCAAAGCCTGCAAGCCTATTTGGAAAATAAAATTTCTACCATTGACCTAGGAGTGAGTGCCGACCAGAGGATGAGCCGTTGCTGGGTGCCCCTGAGACAAACAGTCCCCGAGCCCTGAATGCACAAGTTGTCCATCTCCGTCCTTGGGATGGGCTTCCCGGGTGGACTGGGCAGTTCCCATGCGGCTCAGCAGGGCCCGCTGCTGGGCCTGGGGTGGGGGAGTGTGCCGGACGCCGCCTTTGTGAACCACTGCAGGGAGTCAGTTTGGGTTCCCTTACCTACTGTTTGACTAGTTAACTTATTTCATCTGTGTTAGGTTCAGTTTCATCATTTGTAAAATGTGGGCACTAACGGTGGCAATTTCGTACATGGCTTAAATGAGATAATACATGCAAGAGGCTTATGCTAAACTCCTATGAATGAGGCCCTACTCAGAGAGACCTTCAGTCAAGCCCCTTGCAGAAAGTGCTGTGATCAATGAAATTAAACTGGATTTGCTTGTGTTCCCTGCAGAATCTCTCAGATCACTCTTAGTGTTAACAAGCATTTCAGCTCTCCAAGAGCGGGACACAGAGCTCTCCACGCCGGGCAACGCTCAGTCTGAGCAACCTGTACGAGCTCACCCCACAGGAAACGCGGCTGGGCCTGCAGCATGCTGACACATGACCCAGTTCAAGGTTTACATACACAGAGGCCAGAGCCCATTAATTTTATATCGGTCACCATGAGCTTCTGTGTCAGAGGGTGGCACTTTCTGATTTCCCCTAATCAAGGTCCATTCTTTCAGGAGTTTATACCTATGTTGGTCGGTTCTATCCACCTGACTTTCCTGTTGTTTCTCTTTGTTCAGTTTCTAATGCTGGCCTGGGTTTGGGATGTGCATTGTCTTTAAACATATGAACTATCTTTGGTTTTCCAACATTTTCCTTTATTAGCTTAATTCAAAACTAAAATGTTAATTAAATTAGGCTACCTGCTCAGCATAATCTGGGTCTATGCAGAAGGTAAGAAACCTCCCATCCATGGTATTGTCACCACAATGCAAGAAATTGAAATCAATGCAGATACAGAGATGGTAAGGGTTACATTGTTCTTCAGAGCCTAAAACATATGTATTTAAAATGCATTAATGAACCATAAAACATTTTACAAAATACAGAAACATTTAGCCTCAATCCTGTGTTCTGGAAATCCCCTACCTGAAAAAAATAAGTAAATCCTAAGGACAGAAGAATAGCTAAAGAAATGACGACTGGAAGAAAGGGAAAGGAATTTTAGAGCGCAAGGCCTCAGGCACCAGTGACTCAAAGCTTGCACCAGTGACGAAGGCACCACACTCTGGTTTCACGACAAGATTCCCCATCTGAGAAGCTCGTGTGCAGCCAGAGGCCACTTAACTCTGCAGCTTAGACAACAAGAAAGAAACCAAACAGGTCATGCGGCGGCTGCAAGATGGACAAGGAAAGCCCTGTGTTACGGGCAGAATTGTGTCCTCCCCCAAGTCCGTATGTTGGGGTCCTTAATCACCAGCACCTCAGAATAGGGCTGTATTTGGAAACAGGATGTTTAAAGGGGTGATCGAGTTAAAACGAGGTCCTTAGTGTGGGTCCTGATTCACGTGGCCAGAGTCATTGTAAGAAGAGATCAGGACAGACACGCAGACACGCACAGAGGGAGGACCACGTGAGCTCACGGGGAAGACGGTGGCCCGCCAGCCGGGGAGAGAGGCCTCAGAAGGAATCACCCCTGCAGACACCTTGATCGCAGACTCCCGGCCTCCAGAGCTGAGAGGCAGTAAGTTCCCGTGGTTCGGGCCGCCCGGCCTGTGAGCTGTTCCGGAGGCCCTGGGAAACCCGCACGCCACACCGCTGGTGTTGGGCGTCCCCGGGGCTCCTCTCCCAGCGTGAATCCCACTGTCAACGTGCGCCACGGTGCCCTCACGCGGGCCGCTGTGGGAGCGTGTCGTCACTCAGGCTGGCTTTGCTCGTCACGAGGTCTCTCTCTGGGATGTGACCACGGCTCCTGGCCGTGAGTTCAGTGGTCTGGGGGTTTCTAGCGTAGCCACGGCAGCTCGGCCCCGTCGACCGCACCGAGATTTCTGTTTCAGCCCAACTACTTGCCGCTTCCCGTTCATTTTTCCGTCTGTTTCAGAGTAATTTCGGAACAAGCCAAGTGACTTCATCCTAAGTGTTCTACGACCCAGGGGCTCCAAATCTGAAATCCAATCCGAGGGTCAGGCTGATGCTTTGAAACGAGAGCTTCAGTACGGATTCCGAGTGGGCATAGCTATTGTTAGACTGAGAAGAACAATCTGCATAGCCGAAAGAACACTAAACACGGGAGGAGAGAGAAAGATAACACCGAGACGTAGTTTTACCAGGGTAAGCGAGGGCTCACATCATGATGGTAATAGCTCTCGTTTCCCGAGCACATCCTCTGGCTCAGGCACTCAAATGTCTGTGTCTGATTTGGACGTTTGAACCCCTGATAATCACGTCTTAGTGTTTGCATGACACCTAACAAGACTGAGGGGCAAAGATGTTAAATGACCAACCCAGGACCGCACGGCTAGTAGGACGCCCACCCTGGTCTGCACTGACTTCAGAGGGTGACGCTGCTCCCATAAGGGCGCCCGGCCTCTCCAACACTGGCGGGATCTCAGAAGGACACCCGGGAAGCCCGGGGCAGTGCACGGTGCTGAGCACGCCCAGGCCTCCCTCCTGGACAGGTTTCCAACCACCCACGCCTTCCCGTGCTGGTGGGGCAGGTCCCCGCCACACGCGATGTCTGCGGACGTGTGGGGAAGGCGTTGCGGAGATCGTGTAACTGCGCTGTCAGTGCTGAGCAGCTGCAAACAAAGAGGCCGCATGCGAAACGCCAAGTTCCAGCGTTTCCAAATAGCCCGGGCGTCATGCACCGGCGTTTTCCAATCCAAGAGATCTCGTTGGTTTTCACTGTTCCAATCGATATCAAAATGATTTTAGAGAGTCATTTAATGCAAGGGCGACTCATTTTAAACAAAGTAATTAATATTGTTTAATGCAGCTCCAGGAACGGGTCCTGCTGCCCACGCCCCAAGCCGTTGTCGTTTTGCAGCGAGGGTCTCTAATCCAGGCCTTCCTGTGGGGGCGGGTTGTGCTAGGCTTGGGTAGACAAACAAAGAATAACATTTCAAATAGACGCAGAAGCAGACTTAATATAATCCGTCATAGATTTCCTAACAAAACTATTTTAAGAATCCCTCCTCGAAATGCTTACTATTTTCAACGTCACATTCTATACAGTGGTGGAGCATTTGAAAGACTCGTTCAAATTCAAGAATGAAACAAACATAACCATCACCCCCATTGCTCTGATTTCTTTTAAGTTCCCCACAACGCAATAGCACAGGAAAAAACAAATAATGATGAAAGAATTCATGGGAGAGATGCTTAGTAAGTGGCTGCCAGGGGCTGTAGGAGTTGGAGAGTTGCTGTTTAATGAGGACAGAGCTTCAGTTTTGCAAGACAAAGAGCTTCTGGAGATCTGCTGCACAACAATGTGCACAGTGATATTTAACGCTTCTGAACTATATGCTTAAAAATGGTCAAATGGCAAGTTTTATGCTACACGTTTTTTGTTACCACAATTAAAAATAGTTTAAAAAAAAAAAAAATGGCCGGGCGCGGTGGCTCACGCCTGTAATCCTAGCTCTCTGGGAGGCCGAGGTGGGCGGATCATTTGAGCTCAGGAGTTCGAGACCAGCCTGAGCAAGAGCGAGACCCCATCTCTACTATAAATAGAAAGAAATTAATTGGCCAACTAATATATATAGAAAAAATTAGCCGGGCATGGTGGCGCATGCCTGTAGTCCCAGCTACTTGGGAGGCTGAGGCAGGAGGATCGCTTGAGCCCAGGAGTTTGAGGTTGCTGTGAGCTAGGCTGACGCCACGGCACTCACTCTAGCCTGGGCAATAAAGTGAGACTCTGTCTCAAAAAAAAAAA
>VSMD01077143.1:0-20573 GCA_008750895.1 Mirza zaza | reverse complement strand
TGTGGTATATGTATACCATGGAGTACTATTCAGCTCTAAGAAACAATGGTGATATAGCACATCTAATATTTTCCTGGTTAGAGCTGGAACGCATACTACTAAGTGAAGTATCCCAAGAATGGAAAAACAAGAACCACATGTACTCACCAGCAAACTGGTATTAAATGAGCAGCACCTAAGTGGACACATAGGTACTACAATAATAGTGTATTGGACAGGGGGACGGGGGGGGATGGGTAGATACATATATAATGAGTGAGAAGTGCACCGTCTGGGGGATGGTTATGCTGGAGACTCAGACTTGTGGGGGGAGGGGGGGAAAGGGCAGTTATTGAAACCTTAAAATCTGTATCCCCATCATATGCCGAAATAAAAAAAAAAAAAAAGAGCAGAATGATGCCCTTCCTCCCTACCACAACACATATAAGAAAAATGTGTATAATTATTTACATAAAAATATTTTTCTTACACAGATAATTCTGTGTGTTTCATTATATATGTATATGTACAAATATATCTATATTTATATATGTAAACATATAAAGGAAAGGAATGAGAACATATGTGATTAACCCAATTCAAATATCTTGGGTTGATTATCCCAAGGCATGCACTGATTTAAAGCTTAAGAGAGTAAACAAATACAAGCATATTCTTTAAAAATACTTAAAAGATAACACCTTTTTACTTTAAAAATCACAAGCATAATCAATCTAAAAATAATAAGTATATTTTTAGCTAACTTGAATAAATAAAATATCCTATTTTAAACATTTTTCACAAGCTTTTTGTTTGTGAGGGCAATGCTGTTGCCTTCCCCAGTAGATAATTCTTTTATATTTTTCTCTAATGGCAGAAACTTCCTTTCATGATAGATGATGAAAATGGGAAAAATTCATTTTGCTAGTCTTCCTTGCATTTAGGGTGGCCATATCATAATATATATGTGATAACTAAAGAGAAATCATGGGCAGTCATCTTCTGGCTTTAGGAGAAGGTGTACTTCATAATATATAGGGAGATACATGGGGGGAGTTTTCTTGCCTTTTAATGTCTTTCTTCTTTGGATGTAGTTGTGTTTGCATGCCATTTTTAGAGCTACTGCAGCTATTTGGTGACCATGAGGTGATAAGTCTGACGACTGAGACCAACAGACTGAGGACAGGGGAATGGAAGAGACTGCTCCTTGATTAGAGTGTTTAGTTTCTGAACCTACCTAGAGCACTCTATCTCCAGCTTTATTGTTACATTCTCCTAATTAAAATGGGTTTTTAAATGAGCATGTGCTTAAAATATGCAGATACTCAGAATAGTTCTTTAATGGCTCCTCCACAACTAGACCACAATTTCTTCTTTAATATTAAATCTGGCTGAATCATAGTTTTGAGACTCATATTTTTATTACAAACCCTCAATTGCCCATTGCATACATGCACATTTCCAGGATACGGGTAGTGTGAGTGGGTAATGGAGAACTATGGAATGTTCTAAATCCAGGGAGGGACAGAGCTCCACTTTCAGATCTGATTGTAGCAGCAGTGCAGATGGATAAATAAGAGTGATCATGTGGGAAAATGCTAGAATGAGAGTTAGGAACCCCTACATTTCAGTAGTACAGTTTAGCTAAAACCTGAAGAGTACCTGAGCTTGTGTGTTTGTGTACTCTACTCTTAGCATGCGAGAAATATGGAAAAGATTCTGAAGGTTTTGAGCCAAGGAACATAATTTCCATAAACATTTAAGGAGTTCATAGTATAATATGTGCTCTGCTCTGTACATAGCACCAGGAGCAAAGTAGTAAGCAAAGCAAAAATGATCTTTGACCTTACAGAATTTAGTTTTTAGGGGAAAAGAGGAAATAATATGAGTGGAGGAGCTACCAAGGTTATGGGAATATAAATAATGAGAGCTGACATTTATTGACTGTTTGCCACGTGCCACACAGTGTTCTAACCATTTAACATTTAGTAGCTTATTTAATTATTATTAAGAACCCATGGAAAGAGATGCTGTTATTACTGTCCCTATTTCAGCAATTTTGAATATGAGCCACAGAGAATTTAAGAAACTTTTACGTTAGTTTTTACATGTAAACTCCCAGCAGGATCCTCAAGTAGAAATTTCTGGTAGGTATTTAGAAGTACAATATGTTAGATGGAAGAAAGGAATTCAAAAGGAAACTGATTTAGCCCATGAGAAATCCCAATTCAAGTGAGTTACTACAATTCTTGCAAAATTTAAGATAAAAAATGAAGGAAGCATAGAACATAGAACCTGTGGAAAATGTCCATTTAGGAAGTGGGAAAAAGGAGAGAAATATCCATAGCAATATATTCCCATCAGATATTAAGATAATGGTGAGATGGGAGTTTATATTTGTTGTCTTGGGGGATATACAAACCCAAGGGTGAAGAGAAGACTTGAGTAAAATTGTGAGTCCCTGAGGAACTGCAGATCACGGTCTAGGCTGTAAATACAATCCCCGTATTTCCCTTTTACTCCTAGAATTTGTTCTCTGATGAAGGCACCAAGTAAGCTTCTATCCTGTTTATAACCAGTGCAATATATCAGTAAACTCACAAGAGAATTTTGTCTTATCTAGAGGCAAATGTGGTGATAACACTGACTTTGTCTTTTTTGTGTGAGAGGGCTCAAAGTCATAGACAGAAATCATGATCTATAGCTCATAGCAATTTCCAAGGCATATTGAAAATTAAAGGTGGACTGCACCTTGTTAGTATCAAAGCAACCAAAGCCTCAGAAACTGAGATTTCCCTTCCAGGACCATGGTGGCAAATGACAAGAATAAGGAAGCACCAAGGATATCTGGTCTGAAGAGGGTGAGTTTCTGAATTCCATGCATATAAATGTCTTCCTATTTTGAGATGTACATCCTGGAATCTAAGTTATACCAATTTTTTTTCCTATATTATGCAGTCCTGAGACTCAAACAAAGGTGTGGGAAGAATCTGTTGAAGGGAGAGGAGAGAACGTCCAGACATTAGTGGACGCAGTGGTTGCAGCATCTAATCAGTGAGTTCCCTCTCCACACACAGAACACTCTCTGTTCTAGATGTAGGGCTTTCATTCGATCACATGGGTCCATAATTTAACCTGTCCTAGACTCTGGTCCATATTCCTGGATTAGAAATAATATTTTGGCAACTGCCCACCAGAGCCTAGTCTGCATTAGAGGCCAGCGCAACGTTGCTAAAGGCTCTGCCTCCAATTTCATTTGTGAGGGGAGGGATGAAGTGAATGAAGAAATGATGAGAGGAGAGGAGGAAGATTCTGTCCTGGTCCACCCTTCTTCCCTCTTATCCCTCTTATTTCCAGTAGTCATGTTTGCCTTTGGCAGCCCTGGCCTTCATGCTGTAGGCTAAGTTGGTGGTCCTGTTGGCTGTATGTTGCTTACTTCGTAAGTCTCTTATAAGAGGCAGTTGGTACCACTGAGCATCATGGTGTGGTAATGGCAGGTTGTGGGTGTCCAGGTTGGGTTAGTCTCACACAACCCCAGCATATATATAGCTCTTACGGGAGCAGCTTTGTGGTAAGAGTTGGGTTTTCCTCTAATGTGACCCATTTTTCCTGTGTCCACAGATCCCCTTAGAGAAGAATGGCTCCTGGAAATGGCTCTTTTGTGACTGAATTCATTCTTATGGGATTGACAGACCAGCCAGATCTACAAATGCCCCTGTTCTTTCTGTTTCTAGCAATGTATGTGGTCACTGTGTTGGGGAATTTGGGCTTGGTAACTCTAATTGGGCTGAGTTCACACCTTCACACCCCCATGTACTTTTTCCTCTTTAATTTGTCCTTCATAGACCTCTGTTATTCTTCTGTGTTTACACCTAAAATGTTGTTGAACTTCATATCAGAGAAGAACATTATCTCCTACAAGCAGTGCATGACCCAGCTGTACTTTTACTGTTTTTTTGTCATTTCTGAATGCTATGTGCTGATGTCAATGGCCTATGATCGCTATGTGGCCATCTGTAACCCACTTTTGTATAACATTGCCATGTCCCCTAAAGTGTGTTGCAACCTTATGCTTGGTTCATACTTGATGGCCTTCTCTGGTGCCATGGCCCACACTGGGTGCATGCTGAGACTGACCTTCTGTGATGCAAACGCCATCAACCACTATTTCTGTGACATCCTCCCTGTGCTCCAGCTCTCCTGCACCAGCACCTACGTTAATGAGCTGGAGGTTTTCATTGTGGCTGGCATCAACATCATTGTGCCCAGTGTCACCATCTTTATCTCGTATAGTTGTATCCTTTCCAACATCCTTCAAATTAGCTCCAAGGAAGGGAGGTCCAAAGCCTTCAGCACATGCAGTTCCCATATAGCTGCTGTTTCTTTCTTCTTTGGATCAGGTGCATTTATGTATCTCAAACCATCTTCTGCTGGGTCTATGAATGAGGGAAAAATCTCTTCTGTCTTTTACACCAATGTGGTTCCCATGATGAACCCCTTAATCTACAGCTTGAGGAACAAAGATGTTAAATTTGCCCTGAGAAAAGCTCTGAGTAGGAGAAATAGAATCTCTCCATGCATGTAGTTACAAGGCAGGGAGACTCTGTATTTTATTACAACTGTTCAGGAGGAAATATTGTTTCCCTATTGTTTCTAATCGTGTTGATAGTTGAGTGTCCTCTCAATTATGTCTCCAGTATTTTTATAATAGGTTCTCTTTTTCCCCCATTGTTTGCACATTTTTCATTTTTCATTATTTTTCCTGTTTTATGATGAAGTTAAGGAAATTTTAATCTCTGTATTTTCCATTATCATTATGAACTCTCATTTTTTCTTCTGGAAAAGATGAATGTTTCTGCAAATGATTAAGTGAAGCGAAACGAGGATGGCAATGTGTTGTTGCTGGCTGTGGGTTTCTTTTCTTTGACTTGTAATATGCCAGTGCACACATGAATCAGATAGCCTGTCTCTACTCTTGTCTTTCCATTCCCCACTGGCATCATCTTGTCCTCCTCAAAGGCCACTGAGTCACAGATATGCAAGGTTCCACAAGGCTTACTATAGATAACACATTTTGTCATTTTAAATGCTATGCATTCCTCTTCTTTTGGCATACATTTCACATTTAACTTTGTACATTCAAATAGCTCACAGTAGACCACCAATATATATTTACTGCATGAAGTCACACAGCTTCTTCATGAAGAAGCCTTTAATAAACTAATAACCTTCTGATTTTAAGTCTATTTCTCTTTCTGGTATACATTGTTACGTCATTGTATTATTTTTATTCAATAAGCATTACACACTGTATGAGAAATCATTACTTCTGGAAAATTGAGTATGCTTTATATCTATATGATACATAAAGTTTTCTCAGGATGGCTGTTGCCTTGTATGTTTTTTTTCCATAAACACTTCGGTGGTTGTTTTTGTCGTGAAAGAGGAGGTCTGTTAGCTAGGATAATTGAGAAATAATTGGGTCAAGTCTGGAACTGACTTTTTTACAAAACTGAAAAAAAATTGAAATGTTTTCCATTGCTTGTAATTCACAGACAGGGCCTGGGAGAGAAAGGAGCTCAGGACACTTCACTAGGCCAGGACCCAGGGAGACACACAGCCAATAAATCCAACGTGCATCTGTACCGAATGGCCAATGAGGATTTAGAAACCACATTTCAAATTGAATTTGTACCTGTTCTGTTAAGTACTGTAACTATCCTTCACTGTCATAAAGACTTGATGAAACTTATAATCCACAATGGCTATACATTACTAATGTTTCAGGGAATGAATGTGAAGTACCCATGGCCACATTTTTTGGAGAAGAAGAGGAGAAAAGGGAGCATCTTCAGGAGGCAACATCATGAGTAGTAACTGAAAGTCAGGAAGAAGGAATTTCAAAAGTAAAAAGACAAAAAATTAAAGGTCCTGTCTATGATACTCTTCTCCACATTTCAAAGCCCTACAAATATTATGGAGATCACAGGGTTTTCCTGAGCAGGACGAAGACTTCAGCCACTTGATATTAAAGACAGGATAGACCCAGAGCGCTGGAGGCCCTGGGAAGAACCAAATCACTCCTGTTTATGTTGGTTGTCATTTGCTATTTCTATGTGGATTTTAAGGTACTAACATCTCACATTGAATTTAAGAGATAAATGATAATTTGAAAGAAATGTTTGGTGAATAAACTAAATCATTATGATTTATTTTCTAGAACCAGATGTTGTCTTATTTTCCCCTTTGAGAAAATAGTGAAAAAGGTGATGGCCCTTAAAATTTGAAATTCTTTATCCTGAATAAAGTAACAATTTAAATATTTTCTAAATAATTATGACAATATTTACTATTTTATCATTTTTCTAATCTTCACTCAATTGTTAGATATTATGAAATTTAGCATAAATGGTTTGCTGGCTTATTTGTTTTCAGATATTTGCTTTGCTAAATCTTTGAGTTATAATTTGAAATGACCACTATCCCACCACTATCCCAACCTCCAACTGCATTATCAACTTGCTTTATTTTCACTCAAAATGTTATATTATTATAAAATAGTTGATCTTAGTTGGAATTTTCTTTTGATTTTTCATTTACCTTTTGATAGAAATGCTCTTTTGTTGAGCAGTGTTTCTAAATAGACAAATAATATCTGTGCTATTTGAAATGTTTTGTAGACATTGCAGAAGTACATCCACACTGTTATATATTTTATTACTACTTGAGTTGGCCCAAAGGATGGATTAATCTGGGTCACTAATTTTTCATTTGAGAAGCCTCAAAATAAAAATAAAATCTGTTTCAATTTCAGAAAAGATACAGTTTCTTTAAGTTAGATTTTATTATTTATTTTAGAGAAAAATAATTTTAAGAGATAAAAAGATATAGAAGTTAATAGTGGAAAATTTTTAGGATGCAACTTAGTTGATAGCTTTTAGTTTGCAGCTTTTAGTTTGCAACTTTTAGCATTATGCATTTTTGGCTTTCTTTAAAGGAAGGAAAT
Source organism: Mirza zaza (assembly GCA_008750895.1). Lineage (NCBI taxonomy): Eukaryota > Metazoa > Chordata > Mammalia > Primates > Cheirogaleidae > Mirza > Mirza zaza. The sequence continues at coordinate 13,588 of VSMD01077143.1, read as the reverse complement.
CAATTCTTAGTGTTTTATGTATACAACAATGAATTGTCCTTTGTAGGTTTCTTTAAATGTGAAGAAGTTATAAGATTAAAGTATAATTCTACTGAGGTTGTCACAGCTGAGAATTAGACAGACAAAGCATGAGATTTTCTTATGCGGAAGTTTAGGAACAAGATGTTTCTAGTCAGTAGGAAACCTTAGAATTTCTGTGTGATAACAGACAATGGCTCTCATAGGTATAGCCCAGAATAAAGTTTGCTGATTATATGCTGAATTTGTTTAATGTGAACTTTCTCTAAGCAAGTACAGGATTGAGTTTGGAATGAGCAAGATCAGGGTGCACTCTTGTTAAAAGCTGATGAAAGCCAGAAGGAAATGGGGTTTGAGTTCTACATCGCCTTATTGCCTCAAATCCCACTATTGACTGATGCCCGCTCTGCAGTCTTCTTTAAACTGACTTCCTACACAAAGGTACTCACACACACACACCAGCATTTTTCAATTGCTAGGTGCCTAGTAACTTGTTGCAACATACTAAATGTCACCAACATATAGAAAACGTCACAAAGACGAAAAATTAATTGTAGATTTTCACAAGACAACATTGTAGTTGCATCTGAAAAAAAATCCTAAAAAAGTGTTAGATGGTCAAAATTACTCTGAAATTGATTTTGTTGGCATTATGTCCATGTTGGGAATGAAAGGATGTTTTCCATAAATCTGGCACAGTTGGTTTCTCTCTAGCATTGGGGTATTTTACTATTAATTCAGCGGAGCATCAAATGAAGTAATTTATACTCAGAGGCCATCTTGTACAAATATGTACCTGTAAACATTAAATTCTCACTAAAAGTGAGGAAGTTTTGAAACTGAGGCAGGGCCTAATGGCTTCCTTGGTGAGGGTGAGGCTGGTGGAATCACCTGCAGCATTTAAAGTCCCTCTGTGGCATAAAATTGAATTAATACACTGAAAACATCAATATAGAGACTTGTGCAAGTGTGACAATTGCTCTTTGGAGGAGCAAGTACACAGTTTCCTATGCACTATCCCATCTTCCAGTCTCCATGCTCCTCAGGGAAGAACTAGGGGGCAAATGGAGGAGGGAATTCAAGCTCCCAATTCTAGATGATGAAGCTGCTGCCCAGAGATGTTCGTAACTTTTTCCAAATATAAAATTATAAGTGGTAGAGCTACGATTGGAATATGAAGATTTTGAGTTTTAAACAATTAAAAAAATTTACCTAAATGTGTTTATTATTGCAAGACATGCATTGATTTAAAGCTTAAAAGAGTAAACAAATAACAAGTACATTCTTTAAAAGTACTTAATAACACTTTTTAACTTTAAAAATAACAAGCATAATCACCTAAAAATAGTAAGTATATTTTTAACTACATTGAATAAACATGATTTCCTATTACATTTTTCATAAGCTTTTTGTTTGTGAGGACAATGTTGATGCCCTCCCCAATAGACATTTATTTTATATTTTTCCCTAATGCCAGAAACTTTCTTTCATGATAGATGATGAAATGGGAAAAATTCATTCTGCTAGTTTTCCTTGTAGTTAGGGTGGCCATATTACATAGCCTATAACAGAAGAGAAATCAAGGGCAGTCATCTACTGGCTTCAGGAGAAGACATACTTCATAATATATAAGGAGATACATGAGGGGAGTTCTCTTGCCTTTTAATCTGGCTTTCTTCTTTGGATATAGTTGTGTTTGCATGCAAATTTTAGAGCTACAGCAGCTATTTTGTGACCATGAAGTGACGAGCCTGAGGACTGAGACAAACAGACTGAGGACAGGGGAATGGAAGAGCCTGGTCCTTGATTAGAGTGATCGGTTTCTGAACCTACATAGAGCACTCTGTCTCCAGCTTTATTGTTACATTCTCCTAATTAAAATGGGTTTTTAAATGAGCATGTGCTTAAAACACGTAAATAATTGGAATAGTTCTTTTATGTCTCTGAATCAACTATACCTCAACTTCTTCTTTAATTTTAAATCTAGCTGAATCATAGTTTTGAGACTCGTATTTTTATTACATAGCCTCAATTGCCCATTGCATACACGTACATTTCCAGGATACGGGTAGTGTGAGTGGGTAATGGAGAACCACTGAATGTTCTAAATCTGGGGAGGGACAAGCTTCTCTTTCAGATCTGACTGTGGCAGCAGTGCAGATCCCTAAGTAAGAGGGAGTATGTGGGAAAATGCTAGAATGAGAGTTAGGAGTCACTACATTTCAGTAATACAGTTTAGTTAAAACCTGAAGAGTACCAGAGCTTGTGTGGTAGTGTAGGGGAAGGGATGGAGGACACTGTGTTGCAGACTCTACTCTTATCATGTGAGAAATAAGGAAAAGATTCTGAAGGTTTTGAGCCAAGGAACATAATTTCCATAAACATTTAAGGAGTTCCTACTATATTATATGCCCTGCTCTGTACTTAGCACCATGAGCAGAGCAGTAAGCAAATCAAAAGTGATCTTTGTCTTTACAGAACTTATTGCTTTTAGGGGGAAAAGAGGAATTAAAGAGACATAATATGAGTGGAAGAGCTACCAAGGTTATGGGAATATAAATAATGACACCTGACATTTATTGAGTGTTTGCCATTTGCCACATAGTGTTCTAACCATTTAACTTTTAGTCACTTATTTAATTGTCATTAAGAACCAAAGGAAAGAGATGATGTTATTACTGTCCCTATTTCAGCAGTTTTGAATGTGAAGCATAGACAATTTCAGTAACTTTTAAGTTAGTTGTTACATTTAAACTCTCAGCATGTTCCTCACGTAGAAATTTACAGTATGTGTTTAGAAGTACAATATATTAGACAGAAGAAAGAAATTCAAAAGGAAACTGATTTAGCCCATAAGAAATTCCAATTCAAGTGAGTTACTACAATTCTTGCAAAATTTAAGATAAAAAATGAAGGAATCATAGAACACAGCTCCTGTGGAAAATGTCCATTTAGGAGGTAGGAAAAAGGAGAGAAATATCCAGAGCAATATATTCCCATCAGATATGAAGATAATGGTGAAATGGGAGTTTATATTTGTTGTCTTTGGGGATGTACGAACCCAAGGGTGAAGAGAAGACTTGAGTAAAATTTTGAGTCCCTGAGGAACTACGGATCACAGTCCAGGGTGTAAATACAATCCCCTTATTTCCCTTTCACTCCTAGAATTTGTTCTCTGGTGAAGGGACCTAGTAAGCTTCTATCTTGTTTATAATCAGTGTACTATATCAGTAAACTCACATGGAAACTATGTCTTATCTAGTGGTAAATGAGGTGATAATACTGACTTTGTTTTTCTTGCGTGAGAGGACTCAAAGTCATAGAGAGCAATCATATAGTTCATAGCAATCTATAGTTCTATAGTTCATAGCAATTTCCAGGGCATATTGAAAATTAAAGGTTGGACTGCACCCTGTTAGTACCAAAGCAACCAAAGCCTAGAATCTGAGATTTCCCTTCCAGGACCACGGTGGCAAATGACAAGAATAAGGAAGCACCAAGGATATCTGGTCTGAAGAGGGTGAGTTTCTGAATTCCATGCGTATAAATGTCCTCCTTTTTGAGATGTACATTCTGGAATCTAAGTTATACCAATTTTTCCCTATATTATGCAGTTCTGAGACACAAACGAAGGTGAGGGAAGAATCTGTTGAAGAGGGAGGAGAGAACGTCCAGACATTAGTGGATGCAGTGGTTGCAGGATCTAATCAGTGAGTTCCCTCTCCACAGACAGAACACTCTCTGTTCTAGATGTAGGGCTTTCATTCGATCACATGGGGCCATAATTTAACCTGTCCTAGACTCTGGTTCCATACTTCTAGATTAGAAACAATGTTTTGGCTCCAGAATCTAATCTGTATTAGAGGCCAGAGCAAGGTTGCTAAAGGCTCTGCCTCTACTTTCACTGGTGAGGGGAGGGATGAGGTGAATGAAGAAATAATGAGATGAGAGGAGGATGATTCTGTCCTGGTCCTCCCTACTTCCACCTTATCCCCTCTTATTTCCAGCAGTCATGTTTGCCTTTGGCAGCCTCAGCCTTCATGCTGTAGGCTACGTTGGTGGTGCTTTTTGCCATATTTAGCTTAGTACGTCTCTCCTAAGAGGCAGTTGGTACCACTCAGCATCATGGTGGTGGTAATGGCGGATTGTGGGGGTCAAGGTTGGGCTAGTCACACAACCCCAGCATATACACAGATCTTATGGAGCAGCTTTGTGGTAAAAGCTGGGTGGACCTCTATTGCAACTGTTTTTTCCTGTGTCCACAGATCCCCTTAGAGAAGAATGGCTCCTGGAAATGGCTCTTTTGTGACTGAATTCATTCTCATGGGATTAACAGACCAGCCAGATCTACAAATACCCCTGTTCTTTCTGTTTCTAGCAATGTATGTGGTCACTGTGTTGGGGAATTTGGGCTTGGTAACTCTAATTGGGCTGAGTTCACACCTTCATACCCCCATGTACTTTTTCCTCTTTAATTTGTCCTTCATAGACCTCTGTTATTCTTCTGTGTTTACACCTAAAATGTTGTTGAACTTCACATTAGAGAAGAACATTATCTCCTACATGGGGTGTATGACCCAGCTATACTTTTATTGTTTTTTTGTCATCTCTGAATGCTTTGTGCTGATGTCAATGGCCTATGATCGCTATGTGGCCATCTGTAACCCACTTTTGTATAACATTGTCATGTCTCCTAAGGTATGTTCTAGCCTTATGTTTGGGTCATACTTGGTGGCCTTCTCTGGTGCCATGGCCCACACTGGGTGCATGCTGAGACTGACCTTCTGTGATGCAAACGCCATCAACCACTATTTCTGTGACATCCTTCCTGTGCTCCAGCTCTCCTGCACCAGCACCTACATTAATGAGACACTGGTTTTCATTGTGGTAGGCATCACCATCACTGTACCTTGCCTTACCATCTTTATTTCTTATAGTTGCATCCTTTCCAACATCCTTCAGATTAGCTCCAATGAGGGCAGATCCAAAGCCTTTAGCACCTGCAGTTCCCACATAATTGCTGTTTCTCTGTTCTTTGGATCAGGTGCATTTATGTATCTCAAACCATCTTCTGCTGGGTCTATGAATGAGGGAAAAATCTCTTCTGTCTTTTACACCAATGTGGTTCCCATGTTGAACCCGTTAATTTACAGCCTGAGGAACAAAGATGTTAAATTTGCCCTGAGAAAAGCCCTGAGTAGGAGAAAGTTTTTATGAGAAACATGATGTCTCAGCACCTGTAGTTACAGGGCAAGGAATATCTGTGTTTTATTGCAACAATTTAGGAGGGAATATTTTTTCCTATTGTTTTTTATCATGTTGATTGGTAAGTATCTTTTCAATTATGTCTCCAACTGTTATAATATGTTTTATGTATCCCATCATTTGCACATTTTCCCTTTTCATCCTTTTCTGTTCAGTGATAAAGTTAAGGAAGTTTTAATCTCTGTTATTTCCATTTTCATTATGAACTCTCATTTTTTCTCCTGGAAAAGATGAATGTTTCTGCAAATGACCAAGTGAAGCAAAACTAGGATGGCAATGTGTTGTTGCTGGCTGTGAGTTTCTTTTCTTTGACTTGTAATATGCCAGTGCACACATGAATCAGATAGCCTGTCTCTACTCTTGTCTTTCCATTCCCCACTGGCATCATCTTGTCCTCCTCAAATGCCAGTGAATCACAGATATGCAAGGTTCCACAAGGCTTACTATAGATAACATATTTTGTCATTTTAAACGCTATGCATTCCTCTTCTTTTGGCATAAATTTCACATTTAACTTTGTACATTCAAATAGCTCACAGTAGACCACCAATATATATTTACTGCATGCAGTCACACAGCTTCTTCATGAACAAACCTTAATAAACCAATGCCCTTCTGCTTTTAAGTCTACTTCTCTTTCTAGTATACATTCTGGTTTACTTCATTTTATTATATTTATTCATTAAGCATGTAATACTGTATGAGAAAACATTAGTTTGGAAAATTGCTTTGTTTCTAGATGATATATAAAGGTTTCTCAGGATGACTGTTTCTTTATATGTTTGTTCTAGAAAACACTTTGATGGCCGTTTCTTTCAGGAAAGAGGAGGTCTGTTAGCTAGGACAAATGAGAAATAATTGGCTCAAGTAGGGAATAACTTTTATATGAAATTGAAAAAAAATGGAAATGTTTTCAGGTCCTTGTAATTCACGGACAGGGCCTGGGAGAGAAAGGAGCCCAGGACATGTCACTAGGCCAGGACCCAGAGACACACACAGCCAATAAATGGCAGGTACCTCTGTAGCGAATGGCCAATGAAGATTTGGGAACCTCATTTCAGTTTGAATTTGTACCTGTTCTGTTAAGTACTCTAACTATCCTTCAGTGTCATAAAGATTTGATAAAACTTGTACTCCATAATGGCCATATATTAATAATGTTTTAGGGAATGTGGCCATATTTTGGGGAAATAAGAAGAGAATAGAGAGCATCCTTAGGAGGAAACATGATGAGTGGTAGCTGAAACTCAGGAAGAAGGAATTTAGGAAGTAAAAAGATGGAAAATTATAGCTCCTGTCTGTGACGCCCTTCTCCACATTTGGAGACCTTACAAATATTATGGCGATCACATGGTTTTCCTGAGCAGGACACAGACTTTAGCCATTAGGTATTAAAGACAGGATAAACCCAGAGGGCTAGAGGCCCTGGGAAGAACCAAATCACTCCTGTTTATGTGGTGGTCATTTGCTATTTCCATGGGGATTTTAAGGTACTAACATCTCACATTGCATTTAAGAGATAAAACATAATTTGAAAGAAATGTTTGGTGAATAACCTAAATCATGATGATTTCTTTTCTAGAACAAGATGTTGTATTATTTTCTCTTTGATAAAACAGTCAAAAAGATGATTGCTCTTAAAATTCTTTAAACTTAATCAAGTCACAACTTAAACATTTCCTAAGATATGTATTTTTATATGTAACATTTCCTAATATTTACCATTTTTTCATTTTTCTAATCTCCCTTCAATACTTACATATTATGAAATTTAGCATAAATGCTTTGTTCGCTTATTTTTAGGTATTTGGTTTTGCTAAATCCTTGCATTATGATTTGAAATAACCACTGATAATCCATCCACCAGCCCAAATATCAACTTGCTTGATTTTCACTAAAGAAGTTCTATTATTATTAAATAGTTGACCTTATGTGCAGGTTTTTAAAATTTTTCTTTTACCTTTTGATAGAATGGGGTTTTAATTGAACAGTGTTTCAGAGTTGTTTTTTTAACTGAACAGTGTTTCTAAATACATGAATAATATTTGTGCTATTTGAAATGTTTTGTAGAGATTACAGAAGTATATCCACTCCGTTATATGTTTTATTACTGTTTAAGTTGGCCCAAAGAATGGATTAAACCAGGTCACTACTCTTTCATTTGTGAAGGCTCAAAATACAAATAAAATCTGTTTCAATTTCAGAAAGATACACTTTCTTTAAGTTAGGTTTTATTCTTTTAGATTATTTTGAAGAAAAATAATTTAAAAAGATAAAATGCTATATTGTAGAAGTTAATAGTGGAAAATTTGGGGGGTGCATCTTAGTTGACAGCTTTTAGTTTGCAACTTTTAGCATTATGCATTTATTTGTTTTTTTTTTAAAGCTAGGAAATAAATTTTCAGTGTTTTATGTATACGACAATGCATTATCCTCTGTAGTTCTTTTTTATATATTTTTTCCTTTTATTTCATCATATTATGGAGGTACAAATATTGTTAGGGTTACAAATATTGCCCCTGCTTCTCCCCTCCCCCTGATGTGTATGGTCCCCTGGTGGTGTGCACTACACACCTTATGAAAGCATACACCCCTTTCCTCCTCCCCCCTCCCGCCTGCCCACCACCCGATAAAATTTTTTTTTTTTTTGACATTTTGGTTACATTGTATAACTTTGGCTCTCCCTAAGAAGGGTTGGAGTTATGCCCTTCCCTTCCGAAGTGCTCGCCACATCCCTAAGATTGGGTCCCCCCCATATCCCTGGTGAGCATTGCCACCATTTGAAAACCATAGTTTTAATCAGTCAGTACCAATTTGATGGCGAGTAGTAGATGTGGGGTCCATTTTCCATGTCTTGTGTCGCTTCGCTTTGGATAACGGGCTTAAGCTTAATCCAGGATAGCATAAAAGGGGGTAGCTCACAGTTATTTCTTAGGATTGAGTAATATTCCATTGTGAGCATATACCACATTTTAATTATCCACTCATGAATTGACGGGCACTTGGGTTGTTTCCATGACCTTGCAATAGTGAATTGTGCTGCCATAAACATTCGAGTGCAGATGTCTTTGTAATAGAATGTCTTATGCTCTTTTGAGTAGATGCCCAACAATACTATTGCAGGGTCGAATGGTATTTCTATTTCTATCTGTTTGAGGTACCTCCAAATTCTTTTCCACAAAGGTTGCTGTAGTTTTTTTTTTTTTTTTTAATGTGAATGAAGTTAAAGAAGTTATGAGAGATAGTACAAATCTATTGAAGTTGTTACAACTGAGGATTAAACGGGCACACCAAGAGATTTTCCTATGGTAATATTCTAGGAATAAGATATCTCTAGGTCTGAATAGAAGCTTGGAATTTCTGTGTGATAATAAACAATGGACCTCCTAGTTGTGGGCCAGAAAGAAAGTTTGCTGATTATATGCCAAATTTGTTTAATGGGAACTTTCTCTAAGCAAGCTCAGGATTGAATATGGAATGAGTGAGATCAGGGTGTACTCTGGTTAAAGGCGATAAAGCCAAAGGAATGGGGGTTTTCATTCTATATCTCCTTGTTTCCTCAAATCCCAGTAGGGATGGAAGCCCACTCTTCATTACTTTGTAAACTGAGTATCGGCAATACAGTACACACACACACACACACGCACACACAAGCATTTTTTTAAATTGTATTGCTGAGCAACTTATTGCAACATACTATATGTCAACAACATATATAAAGCATGGCAAAGAGGAAGAGATAAAGGTAGATTTTCACAATACAACATAGTAGTTGAATCTGACGTGATAAAAAGATCCTAAAACAATCTTAAATAGTCAAAATTAGTCTTAAATTGATTTTGGTCACATTGTGTCCATGCTGCGAATGCAAGGGTGTTTTCCATAAATGTGGCACGTTTGGTTTCTGTCCATCATTGGGGTATTTTACTATTAATTCAGCTGAGCACCACATGAAGTAATTTATATTCAGAGGCCATGTTCTACAAATATGTACATTTAAACATTAAATTCTCCCTCAAAGTGAGGAAGTTTTGCATCTGAGGCAGAGCCTCTCATCTTCCCCAGTAAGGGGAAGCTGATGGAGTCCCTCTGTGGCATAAAATTAAATCAATACACTGCAAACTTCAATACAGGGATTTGTGCAAGTGTGACAATTGCACTTTGGAGGAGCGAGTGCTCAGCTTCCTCTGCGCTGTCCGGTCTTCCAGTCTCTGTGCTCCTCAGGGAAGAGCTAGCGGGCAAATGGGGGAGGGAATCCAAGCTCCCATTTCTAGATGATGGAGCTGCTGCCCAGAGATGATCATGACTTCCTCCAAATGTCAACTTATAAAAGGTAGAGCTAGTATTAGGACTTTCGCGTTTTGATTTTAAATATATCAGGGTTCTTTTTTTTATAAATTATACAGAATTTGCCTACTTATAAAAAATCAGTGAAACATGAACAATGTTTTTATTGAATTTAGGGAAAGTTCCTGTGAATGCAAATAATAGCATAATATTAAAAAATGTGTCCAGAAAGTAAACTTCACATTTCATATTACATAGGTCTATTGCCTACTGTGGGATATATGATTATATTTGTGTTTTATACCAGCCTATGCATAAAGAAAATTAAATAGGAGTGGCCTAAAGTAAACACTCTCATTTTAGGCACCTACTAAGTCCCAGGGTCAGCAGTAAGTTCTTACATACAATATCTTATGTATTCTCTCAGCATTGATATTTATTAGGTACCTATGTGATTAGCCAAGTCTCCTAGAGATTGCTGCTGTTCACTCTTCTTCCAAAGTACATATTTCCCAGTCTTTACTGCAATGCATTTTGTCATGTGAAAGTTCTGGACATGATGGACAATGGTTCAAGGCCACGTTAGGTCCTTTCTGCATCTCTTCAGCTTTTCTTGGGCTGGACGTACATGATGATAAGGCCTTATTTAGTGATAATGCTATAAAGCAAGCCAGGCAATGATTACAACAGAGTATAGAGGAAGAAAGGGAGAATGGTTGGTGCTACAATCAAGCAGGGTACATTTAGGGCTTTGAGATATTAGTAATGTTCTATATGTAGATCTGCATGTTGATTAGAAGCTGCTCGTTTTAAATAATCTGTTGAAGTGCATATTTTATATTCTTTATATGTGTATTTATGCTAGATTTCACAATGAATTAAGGTTACAAAACTTTGATACAGCTCTACTTAAACTGAAAATTAATCTATCCATAAGCAAACATTGACATTAGTGCCCAAGTATATGAGAACAGCCTTCATAGTACATAATGCCTCACACACAGGACAATCAATCGAGGTATGGCAACACAGCAGAGGAATCCAGACCAGGACAGGGACTATTTTTTTTTTATGAAACCAATCAAGAAATTCCACTAGTGTCTGTGGGAGGATGAAGGTCAATGTGAAATCCCCTTCCATAGATTTGTAGTTTATGTCATTATGCTTTAACATTTTCTCAACCCTTTCTATATTCTTAACATTTTCCTTACTAAACTTATTAATGCCTTATTTTTGAGGACCCTATGATGAAAAAAATTAGAAATGTAAAAATATAGATGTATTTAGGAATAAAAAAAGACTGTGCTTTAAAAGCTAGAAGTGTTATAAAGCACAATGGTAGAATCAGAATGTGGTATCACAATTATAATTCATGCTCAGAAGTTATTCAGCAGTAACTTTGCATCTAGTCTCAGAATATTGAGTTAGAGCATTTTGCATCTCATCTCCTTAGAGGAGATGATAAGCATTGACCTGGAGATCAGGATATACTTGAATTTGAAGGTGGAAATCAGGTCGATTCAGTTAAGAAAAGTGAAGATTAGATAAATAGTTGTCTATTGATCTTTGAATATACATACTCTTGGTACATTCATCATGAGTTTTAAATGTCTACAAATATGTTACAATATTAGGCTGTTGCCAGGGATTCAGTATATATGATTTGATTTATGAATGTGTAGAAAATAAACATTTTGCTGGATACACTTGTGATGATGAAGTTAAAGAAACGTAATAGGCTAGAATGAGCAAGAGACAATAAAAAACAATTAAGGCCAAGGATAAGAACTCACTCACCACTGACACTGAGATAGGAAATGTGAAATAATCACACTGCTTGACAGAACTCTGACTTGAAATGTATAAAGTTCCCCAAACTAGGAAAGTCTGCGGAGGCAGAGATTCAATTAATTTTTTAATTTGTTCTCATAATGCTCAGGCAAGACCAGAAGGCAAGAGCCTTCTGATACATTCTCATTAAAAAAAGAAAAAAAGAATCTGCAAAAAAAGAAGAAGAAATTGTATATTTTTCCCTAGATTTCTTCACTGCTTCTTTATTCTCCAAGGAAAGCCCAGTTTAGGATATTCATAGGTATGTTGATGATTTCTGTTTATGAAAAAGAATGTTTACATGGGAGCTCATTTCAAATTTTACTGTGTTACAGATTGCAAGTGCCAGATAAAAAACTGTGGATTAGACAGTTTGAAATATCATGTACCACACCTCAAAACAATATATTTTGTTATTAGTACAATTGTAATCTTTTACCATACATTTTCCCCTCTATGGGCCCAGGATAGCCCTTATCTTTCCTTATCTTTTTACCTACTGTCCTATCTTCCTGGGAGCATCTCCTGATGCTCCAAGGCACTTTGAAAGTTCCATTCTCTGGTTTCCATCTCCCTAGTGTTTTCTACTACTGTAGCAAGTATCAGGTTACATTGCAAGTGCTTTGTAATGTGTTTGTTAACTGAAAAATGCAAATAGAAAATGATTCTTTTCCCCTAAATTGGGTGGGACTCTGCTCAGAGAACACAATCATATGCATGGGTAAAACACAACAAAGCAAAACATCTTTTAAGTCATCTCTTGTTTTCAAAGCAATGGAGAAAAAAAAAAGAGTGATAATTTCTCACCAGTCTAAGTAGGATAGTTGAATCCTCACTGAGTGTGGTGGATGGAGTTTATCTGGTGTTCCAAAGGTCCCACCAGAACATCCCTTTCTTGTGTGGTCAAGGGAGGAAACCCACTGCTATCAACCAGTAAGTCTCAACAGTTATGTTTGGTTACATTACCAGCCTTGGAGAGATGTCCACTTAGATTTTTAAGGGGGCAGCTGGATATAATCTTGACTCTTATAGAGTTACCAGATAAACAGTGGTTGACATGCTCAGCTATAATATAAATATTTTGTCCAGTTTTATATTTGAATCACACAAACTTCAATAAATGGATATATGATTTGAGGGCCCAGTTTCCAATTCAGGTATGTCTAGCCATCTCTACCCAGAAAACATCATGACCTTTTACTATGTTGAACATCATTACGTTGTGAACTGTTACATCCTGAGTTTCTATTACCTCAATGTCCTCGACTAATATTATTAAAAAAAAACCAAAAACATGATAGTGTTACAGGTCTGGGTCTTCCAAATGGTCCTACTGAGTCACAGGATTCTAGCATGAGTTGCAGTTACTTGAGGTTTAAGTTTGTGGCTTCTTGATGTATAATAGTCCTTCCATATTATTATTATTTTTTACCTATTATTTAAAATTATTTTTTAAATTTCAGCATATTATGGGAGTATAAATACCTAGGTTATGAATATTGCCTTTGCCCCACCTGCGTCAGAGTTTCAAGCGAGTCCCTCCCCCGGGCGGTTCACACCAAACCCATTAAGTGTGTATCAACCCATCCCCTCTTCCCCCCTCCCATCTACCGGACACCTAATGAATGTTATTACTATATGGGCACTTAGTGTTGATCAGGTACTACCAATTTGATGGTGAGTACATGTGGTGCTTGTTTTTCCATTCTTGGGATAATTCACTTTGTAGAATGGGCTTCAGCTTTATCCAGGATAATACAAGAGGTGCTAGATCACCATTGTTTTTGTCGCTGAGTAGAACTCCATGGTATACATATAACACATTTTATTAATACACTCATGTATCGATGGACACTTGGGTTGTTTCCACAGCTTTGCAATTGTGAATTTTGCTGCTATAAACATTCTAGTGCAGATGTCTTTTTTATAGAATGCCTTTCGTTCTTTTTGGTAGATGACCAGTAATGTGATAGCTGGTAGTTTCACTTGTAGCTCTTGGAGGTATCTTCATATTGTTTTCCACAGAGGCTGTACTAGTTTGCAGTCCCACCAACAATATATGAGTGTTCTTATCTTTCTGCATCCATGTCAACATTTATTGTTTTGGGACTTTTTGATAAAAGTCGTTCTCACTGGAGATAGTGATATCTCATTGTGGTTTTGATTTGCATTTCCCTGATGATTAGAG